>CM077165.1:73819734-74114876 GCA_039583875.1 Platanthera guangdongensis
AATAAATTGTGTCTTCCATACCACGACACGCATGGCCGGGTCACACATGAAATAAATAGACACCACTCAGAAATTTTGGGCTTCGAGGGCCGGCTCAGTAACATGGGCTTTTGCCCGCTATTTACCGCTTGGTCCTGCAGCACATGCAAGCAACCATCCACCACAACGGCGGTGGCAAACAAAGCAACGGTCAGCTATGCTGGCCAAATTATAAGATCCGACCCCAAACTCGGGGCGGCGATGCTACTTCCTGACTTTATTATCAAAACCAAGCATTATATAGTAATAACATACATCACAGGCGGTAGGCACGCACGAACACACACCCCGTGCTCGTAGGGCACATTCTCGGTGAACCGGTGAAATCCGTGGTCCCACGACCGCACTTGGACGACACAACTCTGTGAGCATTTGAGTCTTTTAGGCAGACGTTATGACACTGTTGAAGTATTAGACCGGGCGGCTTAGCGGTCTGATCCATCGGTTTGTCGACCGAGCGGTCTTAGCGGTCTGATCCAGCGGTTTGTAGACCGGGCGGTCTGGCGGTCTCACTCTACGCTTGTTCTATCCTGCTGGAGTTGCCGAGCGGTTATCCCATCTGTCTAACCGCGCGGCCTGATCGGTCTCCATTATTCTAGCCGCTCAGCCTGTAAATGTTTAGTCCACATTGTTTGTATACTCTCTTTCTTATCTCCTCCATTTATATAAGGGAGGCCATACCTTTGTAAATGATATCTTTTTTGGATAATAAAATTTCAATTATTCAAAAGTTTATTCTCTTGTTCTAGTCTTTTTCGCTTCTTGTCTCTACTTTCTAACATGGTATCAGAGGACACGGTCATTTCCTCCTGATTCTGTGCGCCCTCTGTTTGTTGCGGCTTGCCCTCTCTTCTATCCGCGCGGCTTGTTTCTATCCGCGCGGCTTGTTTCTTGTCCGCAGCCTGTTCACGCGGCTTGCTCCTTCTTGGTTCTCCTCTCCTTCTTTCTTTGTCGCGCCGACCTGTTTAGTTGTCGCCGCGCCTCTTGTTCTTTCTTGCCTCTCCGACTTCCTAGTCGTGCGGTCTGTCCCTGTCCGCGTGTGTTGTTGTCTCTCTCCACGCGGTTTGCTGCTGTGATCTGCCTGACCGTGCGGGTTGTTCCTTCTCACCGCATCTGGTCACGGTCGCCAGCTCTTCTCCTCCTTTCTGTTCGCTCGGGCTTCTCAGTTCGTGCGACTTCTTCCCCGCAGTGCCTTTGCCCGCCTTCTTGCCGCTGCTGTGATCTGCCTGACCGTGCGGGTTGTCTCTTTCTTACCCGCATCTTGGTCGCGGTCACTGCTCTTCTCCTCTCTTCTGTTCGCTCGGCCTTTTCAGACCGCGCGACCTCTTCCCCGCAGTGCCTCTTTCTAGCCGCTCCTGTTCGCGCGGCTTCCTCTGTTGTTCTAACGCCTCTGTTCGTGCGGCTTCTTCTGCTTCCGGGTTCTATGACTACCTCCGATCTCACCACTTCCTGCAGCTCCTTCTCCTCCTCCTCCTTCGGGTAACCTTGGCACCCTTTCCAAGCTTGTGGGCTCCAACTATCCCGATTGGAGCGTTTCTTTCACCTTTCTCCTTCGTTCTCAACGCAAGCGTCATCACCTCACCGATGACCCTCCTCCTCGCACCTCTCCTGAGTTTGATGACTGGGATGCGAGTGATGCTCTTGTTCGCACCTGGCTGGCCAACAGCCTTTCTGATGAGTGCCTTCCCGTCATTCGCCATGATGAGACGGTCAAGGCCGCATGGCTTCACCTCGCTGCTCTCTATTCTAAGGGGGGCCAGACGTCCCGCATTTATACTCTCTATGCGGACCTCTTCGCCCGCCCTTCCATGTCCCCGCTGCGGCTTATCAGCAGGTCCAGGCTCTTGGGGCTGAAATCCTCCAGAATCGCCCCTTCTCTGCGGACTTGGCCGACCAGCACAAACACTTCCAGGAACACCCTGTGTGTTTGTTACCTTCTTCGTCTTCCGGACTCTTATGATATGATCCGCCAGCAGATCTTGGGTGAGGCGGAATCTCCTACTTTGGATGCCACTGCGGCCCGCATTGCCGCCGTTACTTCTCTCCTCCAGCGGCCTCTGCTGGCCTCCCCCCCTTCGCAGGACTCCTTTGCACACCAGGCTCAGCGGGGGGGCCGGTGGCCGTGGCTCCTCGGCGGACGGGTTCCTCCCGGTTCTTCTGCTCTCACTGTGGTCGTACTGGCCATACTGTTGATCGCTGCTGGCAGAAACATCCTCATCTTCGCCCTTCGGTGATGCTCCTTCGGCCTCCGCCTCTTCTAGGCCGTCTGCCTCTGTGGCCACGACGTCAGGTAGTGCCCACGTCGTTACCCAAGGTAAATGGCTGATTGACTCCGGTGCCACCAATCATATGACGGGCAACCCTCATTGCTTCTCCGTCTGGAGACCCATGACCGCTTACCCCAGTTCGTGTGGCGGATGGTTCCCCGTCTCCGGTTCATGGGACGGGCGTGGTTCAACTCACTCCATCGCTTTGTTGGAGGATACCCTCTATGTCCCGAAGTTCCCGTGCAATTGTTATCAGTTACACTTTAATGCCGGCAACTTCAGTGCTCGTTTTATTCACTCCCACTACTTGTTCTTTTCAGGACCCGAGGACCCAGCGGACGATTGCTACTGGGACTGAGAGCGGCGGCCTCTACTTCCTCGACGATGTTTCTGCTCTTTCTGCCTACTCCTCCTCTGCTGACCTCATCAGTGGCATCTTCGTCTTGGACATCCTCCTCCCCGGCTTATTCGTCAGCTTCTGCCCCACTTACCTCCCACCAGTTCTCCGCTCAACTGTGATGCGTGTCAGCTTGGCAAACATCATCGCTCCTCCTTCCCACCGAAGCAAGGCCGTGGCTCCTCTCGTATTTTTGATATTGTTCATTCTGATGTATGGGGTCCTGCTCCTACCCTCACTGTTGGTCGGGGCAGTTCCTATTTTGTAACTTTTATCGATGATTTACTCGCTGTACCTGGGGTATCTCTTAAAGGATCGCTCTGAACTATTTCTGTTTGGCAATCTTTTTACTTTATGATTAAGACTCAGTTTGCTATTTCAATTAAAGTCTTACGTTCTGATAATGCCAAGGAATATCTGTCTCATGAGTTCTCCGCGTTCTTTCACCAACACGGCCTCATTCATCAAACGACTTGTGTTTACACCTCCCAACAGAATGGGGTGGCGGAGCGTAAAAACCGTCACTGCTTGATGTTGCGCGTACTCTCATGACGCAGATGCACGTCCCTCGCTCCTATTGGGCTACGCTGTGCTCCTCGCTTGCTATCTCATCAATCGCATTCCCTCCACGGTCCTCCACGGCCGGACTCCCTTCTCCCTTCTCTACCCCACCAGGAACCTTTTCCTCTTCTCTCCGTGTCTTTGGCTGTACGGCCTTTGTTCACGCTCCCTCCGCTACCCGCGACAAGCTTTCCCCCCGTTCCACTAAGTGTGTCTTTTTGGGGTACTCTACCACTCAAAAAGGCTATTGCTGCTTTGACCCCTTCTTCGCAAGCAGTTTGTCTCCGCAGACGTGACCTTTTTTGAAAATGCTTCCTATTTCTCTCCTTCCTCTTCTCTTCCTTCTCTTCCTTCTGATATCTCCGTTCCTTCCACACCTCTCCCGTTTTCCCACCTTCGTCTCCTCCTCCACCCACTCCTTCCCAGTCCGTCTCCCCACCTACCCCTCCACCCTCCTCTCCGCTGCCGTCTCTCTCTAGTCCCGGGCCAGCCTTCTCCGCCACGGACGCTCCGGTCGCTGACGCTCCCGTCGCCGCCGCTCCGATGATCTGGATGTTCCCATTGCCCTTCGCAAAGGGGTGCGGGCGTGTACTCAACACCCGCTCACGGCTGTTGTTTCTTATGATCAGCTTTCTCCTTCTCGCAGGTGTTTTGCTTGGCTATCTCTGCCACTTCTACTCCCCGTACCTACCAGGAGGCTCTCTCTCTCCCTCATTGGAAGTCTGCCATGGATGAGGAGATGGCTACTCTTACTGAACGGGGTACCTGGACCCTGGTTCCTCCTCCCGTGGGCACTGATGTGGTTGGCTGTCGCTGGGTCTTTGTTGTGAAGTTTCGCCCCGACGGCACTGTGGATCGCTACAAAGCCCGGCTGGTGGCCAAGGTCTTTACTCAGACTTATGGCATTGATTACTTCGATACCTTCTCTCCAGTTGCTCGCCTCAGCACCATCGGGTTCTCTTTTCTGTGGCTGTTAAGGGCTTGGGCTTTCTCAGCTGGATGTGAAGAATGCCTTTCTTTATGGCGATCTTCCGGAGGACGTCTATATGGAGCAAACCTCCTGGGTATGTTGCTCAGGGGGAGACGTGTCTGTCATTTGAAGAAGGCCATTTATGGCCTCAAGCAGAGCCCTAGGGCATGGTTCGAAAAGTTTAGTGGTATTGTGGCAACCATCGGTTTTCAAAGGAGTTCGGCCGATCACTCCTTATTCATTCGCAAAACGGCCTCGGGACTGGTGGTTTTGGCCGTATATGTGGATGATATTCTCCTTACTGGTGATGACCGAGATGGGGTGGACTTGACGAAGAAGCACCTCCGTCAGCACTTGGTCACGAAGGATATGGGCCCCCCAAAATACTTTTTGGGGATAGAAATCTCGCGGAAACCTGACTCCTTGGTCCTCTCTCAACGGAAGTATGCCCTTGATCTTCTTCGAGAAGCAGGCTTGACAGGTGCCAAACCAGCTCATCTTCCCATGGCTGTTGGAGAAGACAAAACGTGGACGGATGAATCGCCTCCTCTATCTGATGTCACACGGTACAGACGTTTGGTAGGCAAACTCATCTATCTCACGGTGACTAGACCCGACATCGCCTACGCTGTAGGAAAGGTCAGTCAGTTTATGCAAGCTCCCAGGGAGTGTCATCTTCAGTCTGCCCTGAAGATTTTAGAGTATATCAAAGCAGCACCGGGCAGAGGGTTACTCTTCCAGAAGAATGGCCATCTGAGAGTTGAGGCCTACTCAGACTCAAGTTATGCGGATGACAAAGGCGATCGTAAATCCACGTCAGGTTTCTGTACTTTTGTTGGAGGTAATCTCGTGAGTTGGAAAAGCAAGAAACAGTCTGTTGTTTCCAGATCCAGTGCCGAAGCAGAATACCGGAGTATGGCGTCAACTACGTGTGAGTTAAAGTGGTTGCGGGCTCTCATGCTTGACCTGGGCGAGGTATATGATTGTCCTCTCCCTATGTTCTGTGACAACAAGGCCGCTATACACATATCCAGAAATCCGGTCTTCCATGAGAGAACGAAGCATATAGAGGTTGACTGTCACTTCATTGGGAGGAGATTTTGAAGAAACAGATTTGTACTCCTTTTGTCACCTCTGACAAGGACAAGGAGTTGGCAGATATCTTCACCAAGCCGATTTCTACTTCCTTCTTCCGCATTTGTGACAAGCTGGGCATGATTGATATCTATGCTCCAGCTTGAGGGGGAGTGTTGAAGTATTAGACCGGGCGGCTTAGCGGTCTGATCCATCGGTTTGTAGACCGAGCGGCTTAGCGGTCTGATCCAGCGGTTTGTAGACCGGGCGGTCTGGCGGTCTCACTCTACGACTTGTTCTATCCTGCTGGAGTTGCCGAGCGGTTATCCCATCTGTCTAACCGCGCGGCCTGATCGGTCTCCATTATTCTAGCCGCTCAGCCTGTAAATGTTTAGTCCCACATTGTTTGTATACTCTCTTTCTTATCTCCTCCATTCTATATAAGGGAGGCCATACCTTTGTAAATGATATCTTTTTTGGATAATAAAATTTCAATTATTCAAAAGTTTATTCTCTTGTTCTAGTCTTTTCGCTTCTGTCTCTACTTTCTAACAGACACTTAAAATCATCAATAACCTATAGGCAGAAGTCATGACACTTAAAATCATCAAAATCCAAAGTCCCGACCTCTATGCCCTCGGTAGGCCTCAAAGACCGAACAACGTAGAGCAGGAACGGTTCCACTCAACCCGTTGCTCACTTGTTACGACAATTAAAATCATCGACACGGGTTAAGCTTCCCCGAAGCCTGTAAATCGAACGCAAAAAATTACATAACCCAGTTATGTACAAGTTGCCTCCCAGGTCACCAAGACAACAGAATCAAGCGTCTGCCCAGTTTTCCAGGTGCACCTCGAGGTTAGCCCCCAAGGCTCCCTACTGCAATCTACCACGTAGAAAACCCGAAAAACAAACATTTGCGCGGAGTATTCTCCGGCCATTCAAGCAATGCAACATCACCGATCCAGAGCAACTTGTCCGGGTAGGCTTCACACATCATGCCTAAATCTGTTCTCGATTACGGACTCTATATGTACACAACGGGGACTATTCATCTCTACCCGAAGGAACGCCTCAACTCACCGCAAACTAGCGAGAGCGGGCATCCTATGCAAAGGAAACGAGAGCTTCACATGCTCAAGTAGAGAATCGTTACCCTAGTATTTTTCCTTGGCACCATGAAAATGTATGCGGATGGAAAGCACCGCAATCTCCTTGCCTCTGCAGATCCGAAGTCGGCTCGCGATTTGGAGCTCCGAAACTCCGCCGATAACTGGATCTAGCCTCCTTTCTTCTTCCTTGCTCTCCCTTCTCTCTAGACTTTTAGAAAGAGACTAAGTGAAAGAAGTGAGGGATTTGAAACCTTATTCCCGGGTATATCCTAGTAGGAACAACCCCCTGCCGTCAGATCCCAAAATAAGGAAATGAACGACCACGATCCAGATCTAAAATGCAAAATCTGGGTCGAACACGGCCTGTGACACGCCCGTGTCAGCCAGTACACACCCGTGTTCCCGGGCGTGTTCCTCCATCAACACAGGACCAACACAAACCTGAGACTCACACGGGTCTTGGACACGCCCGTGTCCTATTTGACATGCCCGTGTCAATCCCAAGCACGCCTGTGCTCCAGGCCTTGTTCACTGGCTCCACACTTCGTCGAGCACAGTTTGTCAACACCCCTGACACGGCCAGGGATACGCCCGTGTCCTAGGCCGTGTCCCCTATCTTGACACATTGTCGAGCAAAAATATCGACTTCCCGGGCAGATCGTCGACACGAGCTCGACACGCCCTGAGACACGCTAGTGTCTCAGGCCGTGTTCGCTGCTCGACGATCGTCGACTCCAAAATTCGTCAACCTCTCGACCAAATCATTGACCCAAACACGACATACCCTGGGACACGGCCGTGTCCCAGGCCGTGTGCCCCCTGCCAAATTCCAAACTTGGCTCAAAATGCCTCCCGTCGCTCTTTTGAGTTTCGGAGCGTTATAACTCTCTCCCTCTTAAAAGAATTTCGTCCTCGAAATTATGTAAAGGAAAGAAACATAAAACTTTAATGGTACCTGAGTGAAACAACTTCGGGTACTCCTCAATCATGGTCTGCTCTCGCTCCCAAGATAGCTCTTCTCGACCGCAATAGTCGCAACGGACCTTGACCATCCTGATCTCTTTATTGCGTAGCCGCTTGACTTTTGAGTCCTCAATACGAACGGGCTTGACCTTTGTCGTCAACCCATTATCGAGCGGCACTTGATCCACCACGATGACATGCGAAGGCTCTTGCACCTCCTTCCGTAGTACCTAAATATGGAATACATCGTGTAGACCACTAAGCTCCACTGACAGCTTCAAAAGATATGCTACTTCGCCAATCCGCTCCAGGACCTCAAAATGTCCAAGATACTTTTGGCTTATCTTCTTTAAGTGCCGCACCCGCGAGACACCATTGAATGGCTTGATCTTCAAGTACACTCGGTTACCAACAGCGAACTCCACATTCCTGTACTTGGCATTATAGTACTTAGCCTGGCGGTCCTGAGCGATTAGCAACCTCTCCCGAATGGTTCGTACCAATGAAGGAGCGTCTTCCACCTCTTGTTGCTTGTACAACTTTGACTCAACCATTTCCAACCAAGACAACGGCGTGCGACATCTTCTACCATAAAGGGCCTTGAAGGGCACCCTTTGTATGCTTGCCTGGTAGCTATTGTTGTACGCAAAATCCACCAGGTATAGGGGGTCCTCCCACTGTTCTCCAAAATCGAGGACGCACATGCGAAGCATGTTTTCCATTGTACTATTAACCCTCTCGGTCTGCCCATCCATTTGCGTATGAAAGGCTGTGCTAAAACTCAGCTTTGTTCCCGACATCTGCTGCGCCAACCTCCAATCATTGGACGTGAACCGCCCATCTCTGTCACTCACGATGTTGCGGGGCACACCATGAAGCCGCATAATATTGTCTACATACAACTTTGCCAATTTCTCAACCGGATCATCCTTCCTATGCGGAATGAAGTGCGACACCTTTGTTTGACGATCTACGACCACAAAAATGGTGTCGTTCCCTTTTTTTGACCTTGGAAACCCGTGCACAAAGTCCATAGTAATGTCGTCGAACTTCCACTCCAGAATAGACAAGGACTTTAAGAATCCTCCCGGCTTTTGGCACTCTGCCTTCACCAAGGCGCAAGTCTGACACTTTGCCACATACAGTGACACATCCTTCTTCAGTCCTAGCCACCAGAATAATTTCTTCACATCGCGATGCATCTTCGTGCTCCCCGGGTGAATCGTGTACTTGGTATGATGTTCCTCGTATAACAATTCCACCCGCAAAGTGCCCATATTTGGGACGCACAGACGACTGTCTTTTCAAAGCAATCCATCCACAACCTTATATTGGGAATTTGACCCATCCAGAGACTCAACCATGAGCTGCTTCATGGTGCTATCCACATCCAAAGCCTGCCGAATCCGATCAGCCAGGTCATACTGAACTTCCGTCCAGTTCAATAGCGCTTCAACACTCGACTGCTTGTCTACGCAAAAGATCTCCAACGCCTCCAACTCTCGAACCAACCACTCGTCATGGACCAACAACCAATTTGCTTGAGCTGGGGCCCGATGACTCAACGTGTCCGTGACTGCATTGCCTTTACCAGGCACGTAGTGGATCTTGAATATATAGTCCCCCAGGAACTCCATCCATCTACGCTGCCACATGTTCCGATCTTTTTGATCGAACAAATATTTCAGGCTCTTATGGTCGGTATAGATATCGACCCTTACCCCACACAAGTAGTGCCTACACAGCTTCAAGGAAAAAATCACGGCCGCTAACTCCAAGTCATGGACCGGATAATTCCTCTCATACACTTTCAGCTGTCTCGAGCCATATGCTATAACGCTTCCATGCTGCAGTAGCATGCAACCCAAACCACTGCCCGAAGCATCGCTGTAGATTTCAAAGCCTTCGGTACCATTCGGCGAACTCAGCACAGGCGTCGTGGTCAACCGACACTTCAACTCCTCAAAAGCTCGCGTGCACTCCGGCATCCAAACGAACTTCTGCTCCTTCCTCGTCAAAGTAGTGAGGGGTAACGCTATCCGCAAGATGTTCTCTACGAAGCGCCTATAATAGCCGGCAAGCCCCAGAAAACTCCGGACCTCCGCTACCGTAGAAAGCACAGGCCACTCTCATATCGCAACAATCTTCGTCGGATCAACTACAATGCCCTCTCCACTGACTATATGACCGAGGAACGCCACTAAGGACAACCAAAACTCGCATTTCGAGAACTTGGCGTACAATTAATTCCTCCTCAGCATCTCCAGCACCAAATGCAGATGCTTAAAGTGATCCTCCTCACTTTGCGAGTACATCAAAATATTGTCGATGAAGACGAGCACAAAATGGTCCAAGTACTCCCTGAAAGTCCTATTCATCAAATCGATGAACACCGACGACACATTAGTCAGCCCAAACGGCATGACTGTAAACTCATAATGCCTGTATCTTGTACTGAAAGCTGTATTAAGGATATCACTCTCCCTTATTCTCAGCTGATAGTAACCAGACTTAAGATCCAACTTTGAGTACACCGTCGATCCGACTAACTGATCAAATAGATCATCAATCCTCAGGATCAGGTACTTGTTCTTCTCCGTTAGCTTGTTCAATTCCCGATAATCAATACAAAGTCTCAAGCTTCCGTCCTTCTTCTTAACAAAGAGGACCGATGCGCTCCAAGGTGAATAACTTGGACGCACATAACCTTGCTCCAATAACTCTTGGAGTTAAACCTTCAGCTCCGCCATTTCCTTAGGCGCTAGCCGATACAGAGAGCGTGATAAAGGTTTAACACCTGGCACTAGCTCAATCGTGAAATCTATCTCCCGTTGAGGCGGGGCTCCAGGAAGATTAGCGGGGAACACATCAGGGTACTCAACTACCAATGAAATACTATCCAACATAGGCTTCGGCTGTGCAACCTCCACTAGCGTAAAGAACAACTCTGCTCCAGCACAAACCGCCTTCACCACCTGAAGAGCAGACATCAAAGTTTTGCTCGACCCTTTCAAGCCCGTAAAGGTCGTCTCATGACCTGATCCCAACTTAACTTCCTTATGACCGCAATCAATAAAAGATTGCTGCTCCGAGAGCCAGTCCATGCCGAATATCACATCAAACTCCACCAGCGGCAGTAACGATGCTAGAAAATGGAACTTATGACTCCCGATACGAATCTGAATGCCACAGATTCTCTCCGCGCACATCGAACACCCATTCGGTAACAACACATCCAGTTTGTCCTTCTCCATCGAAGAAGGTACTCCGATGCGCGATATGAATCCTTCGGACAAAAAGGATTGTAAAGCTCTCGTATCAAAGGGTGCTCTTGCCGGATACTCGCAAATCAAAACAAATCCTAAACAAGCAGTGGTAAGGTAACACGCGCATAACAAGTATTTAAAATTTAACTTACTATAAATTAAATCGTACCTGTCACCACATCCGCTTGTTTGATGGCCTCCTGTTGGCCAAGATTATAAACTCTCGGTTGAGCCGGAGCATAATGGGATGTGGTTGACTCCACTGCCTTATCCTTCTCTTCATATGTTGCTCCCTGCTTCAACTCAGACTTTGGACGTCCACCCCGGCACTCATGGGCATAATGCCCCGGCTTCCCACAGTTGTAACATGTGCCCGGGGTCCGACCCGTAGTTACCCCAGAAACACCAGCAGAGGGGGTTGGACCCGAAGTCCTAGCTTTCTTGTTCCACTTCCGGAACACAAACTTTGAGGAGTTCGACACTTTGAACTCCGACCTCTTGTCACCAGAGTTATTCTTTGCTTGCACGTTCTTCATACCCTTCTCCAAGGATCGGGCCGTGTTAACTAGTGTCAAGAAGCCCCGCGTCATCGACCCCGAGAGTTGTAGCCACAACTCATCTCTCAAACCTTCATAAAAATGGTTGGTCTTACGCTCCTCATCCGCGAACGTAGAGCTAGCATACCCACCCAACCGAGTAAACTCGTGGAGATACTCATCCACACTACTCTCTTCTTGCACCAATTTCAAGAACCCATTCTCCAAAGCTATCCTCTGCGCCGAAGAGAGGTACCTTGTCAAGAATAGTCTCGAGAACTCTTCCATCGAAATGTCGGTAAGTTGTCTTCCTCTCAAGAGATGCAGCTCCAAACCCTCCCACCACAGCCTAACGTCTCCATCCAACAGGAACGTAGCTATAGTGGTCATTTACTACTCCTCCTTCTCCGTCGCTGTCAAGACTCTCTTCACTCAGGAGAGCCAATATTTAGCTTGAGATGGGGTTCCCAACCCCGAGAACATAGGAGGATTAAACCTCATAATGTGTTTGAGCTGTCTCTCGGTTGCTCGCCTTAGCACCAAAGGCTCCACCACTACCGGCTCCACACTTCTCGGTTCATCCCTTTGAAGCGGTACCTGCTCCATCGCAAGAGCGGGCTGCTGCATTTGCCTTGCAGGCTGTGCATTGATCATGGCAAACACTGCTTCGGCAACTAATCATATGGTTTCAGCCGATGGAGGTGTTGCAGAAGCATCGTTTGGTGCACTACTAGCCTCAAAAACTCGGCATTCTGACGGCCCAGCACCGCTTCTGGTCACCTATAGTTGTAACAAAGCACCGTTAAGCGACCATACAAAATTACAAAAAGCAAATATAGGAACACGTAGGTTCCTCAAACACGTGTATTTTCATTCCTAAGTGGACATTCATGGGCTCTTTTGATGTTATAACGATAATGCACACACATGTGCTCGCCACCCCTTAAAAATAATTCGTCCACGAATTCAGTTTAAGCCTGACCGAAACTAGGAGTCTGATACCAAATTGTAACACCGCCTATCCATTGCGTAGCATATAGCAGTAGGTCCGGCCGGGCCCCGACGCCATATACCACAGACAGACCGGGTGGTTACTCAATGGAACACCATCCAACTAAATACCAACCTCGTACACATAGTCATTCTAGTAGAAGCAATTATTAAAAGTTACAAATTAAAGAACCCAACCACAAGCATGAATGTCCACTACAAAACCCAATAGGAATGAAGTACAATACACCAGTACAATGGCCTTAAGGCCTTACAAATGTTTACTCGAATAAAATGTGTCTTCCATACCACAGCACGCAGGCCGGTCACACATAAATAAACAAGAAAACACTCAAAATTTGTCCTTTGTGGGTCGGCTCAACAACATGGGTTTTTGCCTGCTATTTACCTCTTGGTCCTGCAGCACCTGCAAGAAACAATCCACTGTAATGGTGGCAAACAAAAGCAACGGTCAGCTATGCTGACCAAATTATAACGATCCCGCCCCCAAACTCGGGGCGGCAATGCTCCTTCCCTGCACTTTATTAGCATAACCAAGCATTATATAGTAATAACACTACATCACAGGCGTAGACACGCACGGCCACACACCCCGTGCTCTCAGGGCACATTCTCGGTGAACCCTGTGAAAACCGCGGTCCCACCACCGCCATATGGACAGCACAACTCGTGAGCATTTGAGTCTTTTAGGCAGAAGTTATGACACTTAAAATCATCAACAGCCTATAGGCAGAAGTAATGACACTTAAAATCATCAATAACCAAAGACACGACCTCTATTCCCTCGGTAGGCCTCAAAGACCGAACAACATAGAGTAGGAACGGTTCCACTCATCTCGTTGCTCACTTGCCACGATAATTAAAATCATCAGCACGGGTTAAGCTTCCCCGAAGACCGTGAATCAAAAAAATTACATAACCCAGTTATGTACAAGTTGGCTCCCAGGCCACCAAGACGGCAGAATCACGCGTCTGCCCAGTTTTCCGGGTGCACCTGGAGGTTAGCCCCCAAGGCTTCCTGTTGCAATCTACCGCGTAGAAAACCCGAAAAACAAACATTTGCGTGGAGTCTTCTCCGACCATTCAAGCAATGCAACATTACTAATCAAGACCAACTTTTTCGGGTAGGCTTCACACATCATGCCTATATCCATTCTCAATTACGGACTCTACATGTACACATCGGGGACTATTCATGTCTACCCGAAGGAACTCCTCAACTCACCGCAAACTCGCGAGAGCGGGCTTCCTATGCAAAGGAAACGAGAGCTTCGCATGCTCAAGTAGAGAATCATTACCCTAGCATTTTTCCTTGGCGCCATGGAAATGTATGCGGATGCAAAGCACCGCAATCTCCTTGCGTCTGCAGAACCGAAGTCGGCTCGCGATTTGGAGCTCCGAAACTCTGCCGATAACCGGATCTAGCCTCCTTTATTCTGCCTTGCTCTCCCTTCTATCTAGACTTTTAGAAAGAGACTAAGTGAAAGAAGTGAGGGATTTGAAAACCTATTCCTGAGTATATCCTAGTAGGAACAACCCCCAGCCGTCAGATCCCAAAATAAGGAAACGAACGACCACGATCCAGATCTGAAATGCAAGATCTAGGCCAAACACGACCTGTGACATGCCGGTGTCAGCCAGTACACGCCCGTGTTCCCGGGCGTGTTCCTCCATCAACACATGACCAACACCAACCTGAGACTCACACGGGTCTTGGACACGACCGTGTCCTATTTGACATGCCCGTGTCAAACCAGAACATGCTTGGGCTCCAGGTCGTGTTCACTGTCTCGACACTTCATCGAGCACAGTTCGTCGACACCCCCGACACGAATAGGGAAACACCCGTGTTCTAGGCTGTATTCCCTGTCTCGACACATTATCGAGCGAAAATGTTGACTTCCCAGGCAGATCGTCGACGTGAGCTCGACACGCCCTTAGACACGCCCGTGTCTTAGGCCGTGTTTGCTGCTCGACGATCGTCGACTCCAAAATTCATCGACCTCTCGGCCAAATTGTCGACCCAAACTCAACATGCCATGGGACACGCCCGTGTCCCAGGCCGTGTGCCCCCTGCCAAATTCCTAACTTGGCTCAAAACGCCTCCCTCCGCTCTTTTGAGTTTCGGGGCGTTACATATATCTCCTTAATGGCACGAATTTTTTCTTTTTATTTAATTAGTATGTTGTGGTCGAATTTTGCGGATGATTTTTAAGTTAAGAACAAGTTTTAATGAAAGGAGGCAAGCACACCTATCACGCGTAGTACAGGATATTCATTGGGAATATCGAGGTTGTATATTTCTCGGGGCGTATTGGTTATTTCTACTCCTCTAGGAGATATTATTATTTTACAGAAAATAAGGTGTTAGATTTTAATTAACTTGAGCGGCTATATAATTGTTGTAAAGAGACTTAGAAAATTCGATGAAGTAATAACACTCGGTACCGAATTGAATTAGGACTAAAATAACTTTTAATAACTAGAGAACCTAAATTTCATTTTAATTAAGGGCAACTTGGTCTTGGAGGTTCCACAAATATGAGCTCACCTTTCTCAAGGAATATCGCTCACCTGAACATTAAGACTATTCGATCGAGCTCTCGTTCGACGAATGATTCCTCTTAATGCCTGCTTTACGCTAAGAACCCCGCTATTGGGTGGGGAATGCAATCCGACAAAATTTCGCTCCTCCGCTCTCGAGGTTTAGTACACAACTCTCTTTACCCAAGGGTGATCGGTCCATACGCACGGCCTCTCAGATAGTTAGCATATGGATAACAAAAATAGAGCTCACACATCGACATGTGGTTCTACGTATCGTATACTCGAGGTAAACCTTAAGTTATTTAATTAAAGCGAGAAAAGTCCTTTAATTATTAAAAGTGATTTTTTATGTCCCAATGCTCTTCGATACCGAGGGCTAAGAGCGATTAGTCACTCATCGGAATGAGGGCAACTTATGAATTTGATGAGGCGTGAGTTCGAAAAAAAGCTCTAAAGGATTGTAAACAAAAATATAAAATAACAAAACATTAGAAAAATGTAAAACTCACTAAAAGAGAACTCACCCTCTCAACGAAATCATAAATAAGAAATAAAAGCTAAGTTACAAAAAAGAAACTAAATTACAAGAAAGAAAATTACAAAAAGTAAACTAAGTTACAAAAAAGAAAAATTACATGATTGAAATTTCATTAATTTAAATAAAGCAAGTCCTACACGAATGATAAGGCGGGAAATAAATGCAATTGCATAAAGTAAACTAAGTTAACAAAAAAAGAAACTAAATTACAAGAAATAGAAAGGGGTAATCTACTACATACACACACTCTTTACATAAATTAAAGAAAGCAATAAATAAAGCAATAAAGAAAGAAATAAAGATAGCAACAAAAACTACCTTATACACACACACTCTACAAAAATTTGAAGGAACAAAATAAAGACAAAACAAAATAAAGCTTAACCTCATACACATACACACACAAATTGAAGAGAAAAAACAAAGTGATCCAAAAATTAAAATAACAACTTTTCTACTCGTAGAATCTCATAGAAATCAAGAAAAAGTGAAAGTAAAAATTAAAAGAACAAAAGTTTTACAAAGTTATGCAAAATCAAAGTCATCTAAAAATTAAAACAACAACATATTCATTCTTGTAACTTCATAAAAGTCATTAAAAAGTGGAAATGAAAATTAAAGGAACAAAAAGTTTACAAAATAAAAAGAAAAACTAAGTTAAAGAAAAAAAATTAAAAAACACTTTAAATCCACTTTTATAAACCCATAAGAATGAATAAAAAGCAAATAAAAAACATTAAAGCAAAACCAGGTTAAGGGAAAGTGATAAGAAAGGCTATCATAAAAACACATAACCATAAGATAAAACATAAAGCAAAACAAAGAAAAAAGAACTTTGAAAACATAAAGAACAAACTTACTATCATACACCCACACACCCATAGAAAACAAGGAAAAACAAGAGATAAAAAGAGAAGAAAAGTGGGGCACTCACATACAATCCATCACAACAAAAGGATGAAAAATAAAAACTATTTTATTAAGGAAAACATAGGATTACAAAAGCTAAAAGAAACATTAAAGAGAGGGGGAGAAATATCCTTACATAGCAAGAAAGAACACCCAAGAAGCCCACAAACAGTAATTTGGTTCAAAAAGATGAACCCTTCGGTCTTACTAAAAATTTCTATTTATAGACAAAAAATCAGGATTACACGACCTAGTCACGGGCGTGACTGGGGGGCATGTAAGGTTGGCATCCTAGAGAAGCCAAAAACTTGGTGACTGGTGGAGTTCTGGAATCTTCTTGAAATTTCACATGGCGGTCACGAGCATGATCGAGGCGTGTAGGGAGGGCGTGACAGGACACCTAACAACTTGGTGTCGACAGCAACCAATTCTGAACCGGATTGAAACCTCATCGACCAACATCGGCGTGTCGGGATGACACAGCCGTGTTTCACTCACTGTTTCATGGATTCAAAGCAGTCTTCAATTTTTCACTAGCATCAAAGTGACACGCCTTGGTCACGGGTGCGGCTGAAGGTCACGGGCATGTGCCAAGAAATTTTAATATTTTTCTATAGAATTTTTAGGAGAAGAAAATAGAGCCAAGTTAGACGGGAATATACAAAAAGAAATATTTTATTGTAGAAGAAAAGCTAAAAATAACCTAAAATGGCCGAAATTAAGTACTGTAAAATACGTATATTTACAACTCATCAAATCCCCACCATACTTGAGCTTTTGTTATTCCAGAGCAAAAGTATGAGATAAATTTATAAGGAATTAAAATAATTTTAGATTTAGCTAACGTTTAAATTAATTGAAAGAGAGACCCAAATAAAAAGAAAAACTAAGTTAAAGAAAAAAAATTAAAAAACACTTTAAATCCACTTTTATAAACCCATAAGAATGAATAAAAAGCAAATAAAAAGCATAAAAGTAAAACAAGGTTAAGGGAAAATGATAAGAAAGGCTATCATAAAAACACATAACCATAAGATTAAACATAAAGCAAAACAAAGTAAAAAGAACCTTGAAAACATAAAGAAAAAACTTACTATCATACACCCACACACCCATAGAAAACAAGGAAAAACAAGAGATAAAAAGAGAAGAAAAGTGGTGCACTCAAATACAATCCATCGCAACATAAGGATGAAAAATAAAACCTATTTTATTAAGGAAAACATAGGATTACAAAAGCTAAAAGAAACATTAAAGAGAGGGGGAGAAATATCCTTACATTGCAAGAAAGAGCACCCAAGCAACCCACAAACAGTAATTTGGTCCAAAAAGATGAACCCTTGGGTCTTACTGAAAATTTCTATTTATAGACAAAAAATCACGATTACACAACACAGTCACGGGCGTGACTGGTGGGCGTGTAAGGTTGGCATGCTAGAGAAGCCGAAAACTTAGTGACTGGTGGCGTTCTACAATCTTCTTGAAATTTCATGTGGCGGTCATAAGCGTGATCGAGGCGTGTAGGGAGGGCGTGGCTGGATACCTGATAGCTTGATGTCGGCAACAACCAATTCTAAACCAGATTGAAACCTCATCGACCAATATGGGCGTGTCAGGATTACACGGTCGTGTTCCACTCACTGTTTCATGGATTCAAAGCAGGCTTCGGTTTTTCACTAGCATCAAAGTGACACGCCCCGATCATGGGTGTGACTGAAGGTCACGGGCGTGTACCATGAAATTTTAATACTTTTCTATAGAATTTTTAGGAGAAGAGAATAGTTCCAAGTTAGAAGGGAATATACAAAAAGAAACATTTTATTGTAGAAGAAAAGCTAAAAACAACAAAAATAACCTAAAACAGCCAAAATTAAGTAAATTAAAATACGTATATTTACAACTCATCAAATCCCCCCATACTTGAGCTTTTGTTATTCCAGAGCAAATGTTGGAGATAAATTTATAAGGTATTAAAATAATTTTAAATTTAGCTAACGTTTAAATTAATTGAAAGAGAGACCCAAATAAAAATCAGGGGTATAAAGAATTAAGTCTTAAATTATGAAAAATATTTAAATAGAGGAAAAGTTTTGGTCAAAAAGACTTGCTGATGTAACCAAATATATTGCAAGAAAAAATTATAATCATTAGTTAAAAAAATAGATTGGAATTATAGAAACTTTAGCTTATAAAAATTTAAAGGAAGTAATGCAATTTAAAAATTATGCTCTCAAAAATAATTTATATTAAGTATAGAATCATCAAATATGGCTAAAGGGGTTATTTTGGTTTATAAAGAGGGCTTTGGTTTAGAGATAAGGTATTATTTATTTTTGTTTCTCAAACCTCTAATGAATATTTCCTTGTAGGTGGATGTTTATAAAAATGAATTTTCTTATTTTCCATGATATATAAAATTTTGGAACAACTTCATATTAACTCAATGTATATGTATATGAGTAATAAATTTTATCCTCTTACTCAGTACCATATAATTTTTTAAAAATATTGGATGCCTATGTTTTCGAAATAAAATCTAATTCCCATTGACATTGGTTTTTTTTAAGGATAAAAACTTAATCATGTCAAGTAAGACATGATAAATATGGGGAGATAAGTTTTTTCAAAAACAAAACTAGATTATAATTTAAAATTTTGAGAGCAAACTTTAATAAATTGAACGTTCCTATGTTTGTAAAGGCTTGAAGAAAAAATAATGGAAGTCTAAGGTTGTTATTTCTAACATAATACACGTGCCTCTATTTTAAATAAATTACAAGTTGTGTTGAAAAAAGTCAAGTATCTTAAGTAAAAAAACATAAGAAATTCTCTAAAACTTAATCCCGGATATTTAAATCTATCAATCTCTAATTAATAAATGAATAGTAAATAAAAAATTAATAAAATTTGCTTATAAATAAACTCGGAACAAGATTTTTGGAGAGCAAAAAGATTAAGAATGATATATTTGATTTTATTTGTTTCATAATAATTTTTTTTTCGAAGTTTTAGAGTTATTATCTTTCTTTGTATTTTTGTGTTTATTTCTTTAATGTATACATACTGAAAAAAGAAAAAAATATGAAAATTAATTTTTTTGAAAAATTTTGAGTTTTCTAAATTTTTTATGTTTTAAAATTTTTAGCATATTATTTACAAGAAAAGAAAGAGAAAGAGAAGTTATTTACAAAGATGAGAGAGGGGAAAGAGAAAAGAATATTTACAAAAATTGTTTGATTTAAATATTTACAAAGAAAAAATATTTTTGGAAATTTTTTTGATTTATTAAATTTTTTGATGATAAAACAAAAAATATTTTTGGAGTTTTAATTTTTTTGTATTTTTTTAAAAATTTTTAATGGGTGCAGAAAAGAGAATTTCAAGAAAGGAAAACACGAAAACACCCCCATACTTAATTCCAACATTGTCCCCAATGTTGCATGATAAGTATGAGAAATGAAAAGAAATGAAATTGCACTATGTATAAAGATAAAGAGGCAGGATAGAAACTTCCCTAGAACGTGTTCGGGAATGCCCATTTAGATGCCCTGTGTTATTAAGAGCAAATAGCAAAAAAATAAAGAAAGAGAGGAAAAGATAAACATGGGTTGCCTCCCAAGAGCACTTTGTTTATAATCGTGTAGCTTGACTAAATTGGCAGGATTATATTTCGAGGAGGGTTATTGTTTCATTTATACCGCCCACAAGATCACCCGCTATATATAACTTTAAACGATGACCGTTTACTTTAAAAAAGCCTCTTTCCTTTAAAAAAGCCTCTTTCCGGGTGGGAGACGAGTACGGTCCCATATGGCCAAACCTCTTAAACTTTAAAGGGGTCAGACCATCGGGATTTTAATTTATAAAGAAGGAGAAGATCGCCCGGAGAAAAAATTTTTGGGAGCTTGATTTTTCGATCGCGATAGAACTTAGAATGCTCCTTATAGAATTTTGTGCTCTCATAAGCGTTCGCACATCATTCATCGAGTTCATTTAGTTTCAGTTTTCTATTTTGGGAGGCTAAGTTAGCGTCTAGATGTATGAGTTTTAAAGCCCAAAGTGAGCGATGTTCTAGTTCTACGGGTAGATTGCATGCTTTGCCATAGACTAATCAATACGGCATACAACCAATTGTGGTTTTGTATGCCGTACGATACGCCCATAAAACGTCGTCAAGTTTGACGGACCAATCTTTCATATTAATTGAAATAATTTTTTGTAATATTCACTTTATCTCTCGATTTACTAGCTCAACTTGGCCACTTATTTACGGGTGGTACGAGGTGACAAGTTTGTGTGTAACTCAATATTCAGCTAACGTCTTAGCCATTTTGGCATAATAGAAATATGTTCCCCTATCGCGCACAATAGCGCGAGTCGTGCCGAAGCGAGAAAATAATTTTTTAAGAAAGTTAACAATGACTCGCACATCATTGGTGGGGAGAGATTGCGTTTCCGCCCACCTTGATACTTAGTCGACCACCACTAAAATGTAATTATTTTTAAAAGACGGAGGTAGGGGGCCAACAAAATCAATAGCCCATAAATCGAAGACTTTGCTGTCTAAAAATAAATTTTGGGGCATCTCGTCGCGAAGAGAGATGTCCCCCTACCGTTGGCAGCTATCGCAGGAGCGCACAATAGTGTGAGCATCGTTGAAGAGAGTGGGCCAAAAGAAGCCCTCCTCCAGTGCCTTCCACGCGGTCAGGTTAGCTTGATAATGCCCACTGGTTGGCCGCTCCTGGCAGTGCCTTAGTATTTGCATGCACTCCACACCCACGTCGCATCTTCACACCACTTGATCCGCACAGATAGGAAAAAGAAAAGGGTCCTCCAAAAAGAAAATTTTCAAGTTAGAAAAGAATTTCGTCTTTTGTTGACTCTAAAAGTTTTTTGGGAGCACCCGTGCAACTAAATAGTTGGCGAAATCTACGAACCAAGGTGTTGAAGACGAAATTTTATTTATGGCTAGGATGCGTTCCTCGGGGAATCTGTCATTTATTTCAGATTCGACTAGAGCTTCCACAACTGGATTTTCTAAGCAGGCGATATGGTTGACCACCAAATTTTTCACGCCTTTCTTATCCCAGATCTCCAAATCAAATTCTTGTAGGAGGAGGACCCATCGAAGTAGGCAGGGTTTGACATCAGTTTTAGTTAATAAATATTTTAAAGCAGAGTGTTCGGTAAAAATGATAACTTTAGATAGCGTTATATATGAGCAAAATTTATCGAATGCAAAAATGACGGCTAAGAGTTCCTTTTTCGTTGTCGTGTAATTTCCTTGCGCGAAAGTGAGCGTCTTGCTAGCATAATATATGGGATGAATGTATTTTTTTATGAGTTGGCCAAGAGCGGCACCCATGATAATATCCCTAGCATCGCACAATATTTCGAATGGAAGGGATCAATTGGGCGCCACTAAAATTGGTGAATTGATAAGTTTTTGTTTTATAAAATTAAAATCGGACTCGCATTTGCTACTAAAGACAAAAGATGAATCCTTTTCCAGGAGATGGGTAAGTGGCTTTGTTATTTTAGAAAAATCTTGAATAAAATGCCTACAAAAGATCCCGTGGCCCAAGAAACTTATAATAGATTTTACATTAGTTGGTGGGGAGGTTTTTCGATAATTTCAACTTTGGCCTTATCGACCTCCATCCCTTAAACGAAATCTTATGGCCGAGGACCAAATCCTCACAAACCATAAAGTTACATTTTTCCCAATTTAATACGAGATTTGTGTCCTTGCACCATTGAAGTACACGATCTAAATTTTTAAGACAATTAGGGAACGAGCATCCAAATACAGATAAGTCATCCATAAAGACTTCCATAATTTCTTCAACCAGCATGCCCAAGATCACCAACATACATCTTTAGAATACTACTGTCGCTTTATAGAGGCCAAATGGCATCCTTCGGTATGCGAAGGTGCCAAACGGGCAAGTAAAAGTCGTTTTCTCCAGGTTATCGGGGGAAATGGGGATTTGAAAAAATCTCGATAAACAATCAAGTAAACAATAATATGGATGACCGGATAGACACTCGAGAATTTTGTCTAAAAACGGTTGTGGGAAATGGTCCTTGCGGGTGACATCATTTAGTTTTCTATAATCGATGCACACCAGCCAACATGTAATAGTATGAGTTGGAACGAGTTCATTATGCTCATTTGCCACTACGGTAAGACCGACCTTTTGGGCAAGACATGTACGGGGCTAACCCACGCACTGTCCAAAATAGGGTAAATAATCCCCTCATTTAATAATTTTATTATTTCGGCTTTAACGACGTCTTTCATGTTTGGATTAAGATGACGCTGCTGCTGAATTATTTTGCGGCAATTATCATTTAAGAAAATTTTATGGGTGCAGAAAGAGGGGTTTATCCCCTTTAAATCAGAAATTTGCCACGCAATTGCGTTGCGATGTTTAAGCAAAACTTCTAATAAATCAGAAGTCTCTGAATCACTCAAATGCGAGGAAATGATAACTGGAAGTGTTTCACCTTTTCCCAAAAATAAGAATTTTAGAGATTCGGGTAGTGGTTTTAGTTCTAGGAAGGGAGGTTATTCTATTGAGGTTTAATTTTTATGTCTTTTGAACCAAATGGTTCGAAAGATAAATTTCTAGAATCATCCTCTATGCAATTAAAATTTTTGAGAGAGAAAAAATCATCGTTTAAAAAGATAGACTCAAAAACAGGAGAAGAACGGTCTCCGAAATAAGTATCCAAATTGAAGCAAAAGTCATCGCTCGATGACGATTAACCCGTCGAGGAATTAATAAAGAAAAAACCTCATCATATCCCACCCAAAGGAGGAGACGATGGTTACACACATATATTAATACGCAGGAGGTGGCGAGAAAAGGACGACTGAGTATTATTGGTACCTCGGCGTCCTCCTCGATGTCCAAGATGACGAAGTCTACCGGGAAGATAAACTTATCAACTCGGACAAGAACGTCCTCCGCTACCTCAATAGGGAATTTAACCAAGCGATCCTCTAATTAGACACTCATTTTAGTAGGGCTTGGAGTGTCAAAACCTAATATTTTTGAAAAGCGAGAACAACATCAAATTAATGCTCGCGTCTAAATCTTCTAAAGCGTATTTTACTAATATATTGCCAAAATGGCACGGGATGGAAAACCTTCCCGGGTCATTTTATTTTAGGGGCAATTTATTAGTAAGAGCAGCCGAGCACTATACGTTGAGGGATATATATGAAATATCCTCTAATTTTCGTTTGCTAGAAAGAAGTTCTTTTAAATACTTCGCATATTTAGGCATCTGCGATATTGACTCTCAGAAGGGCACATTAATATGAATTTTTTTAATAATAAAATAATTTTTTTATATTGCTCTTCCTTACGCTCATTATTTAATTTTTGCGGATACGACAAGTGCGTATTTAAAATGATTTTATCGTTTGAAATCGGCAAAGGCGACATAATCGAAGAAGGAAGATGGGTCGGAGGAGAAATGTATACCTGCGGATCGATCCATTTTAGATCAACCACCAACTTACCACTACGGAGGGTTATAACATTGATATTTTCCTGAGGGTTGGTCTCCGTGTTCCCCGGTAGTGCCCCCGTGCTCACGTTCGGTCATCATCTGCGCCAGCTATCTAACCTAAAATTCGAGGTTTTTTAGCGATCTTGTGATGTTCCGGATATTATACTCGTTGGATGCGATATATCATGAAATATTTTCCTCCATCGGAGAAGGTTTTAGAGGAGGAGGCAGGAATCCAGGCGCATTAGAGTTAGGCATGCGTTGCGCGTTGTTCGCATTACTCCATGAGAAATTCGGGTGGTTCCACCAACCTGGATTATAGTGGTTACTATACGGGTTGTTATTGGGGTTGAAGGAATGTCGACTCGAATATCTCAAGTAGTCGACGAACTCTTCGGCTACGCTTATGTTATTATTATTTGCCCATGGCAAAGTGGAGGAGGAAGTAGACATCTCCGCCACTTGATTCATTAGCCTTTCAAATTGATGGGCTAAATGAGCTGTGGCATCCATTTCGAAAAGACCGGCCACCTTCTTTGGGCGTCCCCATGGTACAATCCATTGGTAGGCATTCATGGTAATATCTTCAATTAAAGCTAGGGCGACATTGGGGGTTTTGTTATTTATAGTGCCCCCAGCCGCTGCGTCAATCATTTGACACATTTGGTAATTTAAGCCATTATAAAAAATTTGAAGCCACAGCCACGCTGCCAGCGCGTGGTGTCGGCACCTGCGGAGGAATTATTTAAATTTTTCACAAATGTCATAGAGAGACTCAGGATCATTCTGAACGAACGAAGAAATATCATCCCACAACTTTGTAGTTTTTGCGGGCGGAAAGTACTTCGTTAAGAAGCACTCCGCCAGTTCGGCCCAAGTGGTGATACATCCCTACGGGAGGGAGTTCAACCAAGCCTTTGATTTGGATTTTAGGGAAAAAGGAAATAGGAGCATGCGAATGACGTCATCTGTGACGCCGTTTATCTTGAAAGGTCGTAAATTTCCAAAAAGTAAGATCAGTGCACATTCAGGTCATCATCCGGCAGTCCATCGAACTGCACGACGTTTTGAACCATCTGAATGATCCTAGATTTTATCTCAAAATTATATTTCGCCACCGTCGGGTGAACAATACGTGACCCAGTATCATCCAAGTTCGGTCGAGCGTTGTAAGACATAGTATGCTGCCCGACATCATTTGGGTTTGGGTCAGCCATAGTTGCGGCCGCGGGTTCTCCAAAGGATTTTTCGGGGTCTAAAGAAAGATTTCGGTGTTGAGATCGAATACGTCCAAGGGTGCATTCGATTTCATGATCGAAATCAAAATTTTCGGACTCCGAAGGCTGTCCACGGGTCATACACCCTTTTAAAATATATATTTACTATATAATTAAATTTTTTTTTGGATTTTTTGAATTAATAAAAAAGTTAAGACAAAGGGTTTTTTTTGTTTTTATGTAGTTTATATATATATATATATATATATATATATATATATATATATATATATATATATATATATATATATATATAAAGAGGTAAAAGTAATAGTTTCCTAAAATCAAAATAACAACACAAGATTTCCCGGTAACGGTGCCAAAAACTTGGTGAGATGAATTTCGCTGCACACCCGCCCACTCGTAACAAGATTTTCTGACAACGACGCCAAAAACTTGATGACATAAATTTTGACTTTTATTTAATTAGTACGCTGGGGTCGAATTTTGCGAATGATTTTTAAGTTAAAAATAAGTTTTAAGGAAAGGAGGCAAGCACGTCTATCACGTGTAGTATAGGATATTCATGGGGAATATCGACGTTGTATATTTCTCGGGGCGTGTTGGTTATTTCTACTCCAAGAGCTACTATTATTTTACCGAAAATAAGGTGTCAGATTTTAATTAACTAGAGCGGCTATATAAAAGCTGTAAAGAGACTTAGAAAATTCGATGAAGTAATAATGATCGGTACCGAATTGAATTAGGACTAAAATAACTTTTAATAACTAGAGAATCTAAATTTCATTTTAATTAAGGGAAAGTTGGTCGTGGAGGTTCCATAAACATGAGCACACCTTTCTCAAGAAATATCACTCACTTGAACATTAAGACTATTCGATCGAGCTCTCGTTCGACGAAAGAATCCTCTTAATGTCAGCTTTATGCTAAGAACCCCGCTATTGGTTTGGGAACCCAATTCGGTAGAATTCCACTCCTCTCTCGAGGTTTAGTGCGCAACTCTCTTTACCCAAGGGTGATTGGTCCATACGCACGGCCTCTCAGAGAACTAGCGAATGGATAACAGAAATAGAGCTTACACATTGACATGTGGTTCTACGCGTCGTATACCCGGTGTAAACCTTAAGTTCTTTAATTAGAGTGAAAAAGACCTTTAATTATTAAAAATGCTTTTTATGTCCCGATGCTCTTCGATACCGAGGGCTAAGAGCAATTAGCTACTAATCGGAATGAGGACAGCTTATGAATTTGATGAGGCCTGAGTTTGAAAAAAAACGCTAAAGGATTATAAATAAAAACATAATATAACAAAACATTGGAAAATTGTAAAAATCACTAAAAATAGAAATCACACTCTCAATGAAATCATAAATAAGAAATAAAAGCTAAGTTAAAAAAAGAAACTAAATTGCAAAAAGTAAACTAAGTTACAAAAAAGAAAAATTACATAATTGAAATTGCATAAATTGAAATAAAGCAAGTCTTACTCGAATGAGTAGGCGGGAAATAAATGCAATTACATAAAGTAAACTAAGTTAACAAAAAACAAAAACTAAATTACAAGAAATAGAAAGTGGTAATCTCATAGACACACACACACACACACACACACACACACACACACACACACACACACACACTCTACAAATATTAAAGAAAGTAATATATAAAGCAATAAAAAAGCAATAAAAACTATCTCATATACACACACACACTCTACATAAATTTGAAGGAACAAAATAAAGACAAAACAAAATAAAGCTTAACCTTATACACTCACACACACAAATTAAAGAGAAAAACAAAGTGATCCAAAAATTAAAATAACAACTTTTCTACTCTTAGAATCTCATAGAAATCAAGAAAAAGTGAAAGTAAAAATTTAAAGAACAAAAGTTTTACAAATTTAAGGCAAAATCAAAATCATCCAAAAATTAAAACAACAATATATTCATTCTTATAACTTCATAAAAATCCTTAAAAAGTGGAAATAAAAATTAAAGGAACAAAAAGTTTAAAAAATAAAAAGAAAAACTAAGTTAAAGAAAAAATTTAAAACACTTTAAATCCACCTTTATAAACTCATAAGAATGAATTAAAAGCAAATAAAAAGTATAAAGACAAAACAAGGCTAAGGGAAAATGATAAGAATTCAGATCTTGTGGGACTGATTAGGAGAAGAAACTGAACAAATCTGGAAAAATCGAATTTACACGCCAAAGTCACGGGCGTGATCCTCAGGTCACGGGCATGACAGGTGGTTGTGACCCATTAAGAAATTCCAGAAGCCAATGCCACATCAGATTAAAATTACACTCCCAAGTCACGGGCGTGACCAACGGGTCACGGGCATGACTCGCAGGCATGACCAGCAGACAGAGCTCCAGAATTCAATTGCACGGCCGGTTGAAGTTACACGCCTCGGACATAGGCGTGACCTTTGGGTCACGGGTGTGACTACTAGGCATGACATCCAGGTGTGCCGCATAATATGAAGCTAGTTTTAGATCCAACTAGTTTCAAGCTTACACGTCCTTGGTCACCAGCGTAACCTAGGGGCATGACTTCCCGCAACTGCTAGATTTTAATTCCCGCCATTTCCAGTAACTGTACAGACATGCCCTAGGTCACGAGAGTGACCTAAGGGTTTGACCCGCAGAACGACGAATTTTTGCAGTTTTCTTCCAACATTCCCGGTCTTTCAAGAGGACAGTTCGGCACATTACACACCCAGATCACAGGCATGACTGAGGGGCGTGACTTTCCAGAAAAATCTTATAAATACCAGATTAAGACAGTACCTGAAGAGGATCTAAGGAGTCATCTAGGAGTAGAGTTTATGAAGTTTTATTAGTTTATTTCAACTTGTTCTTGCATTTTCTTTATTATAATTTCAATTTCATAGCTAGGATTTAATTCAAGTATTTTTACTTTATGAAATCATGTCTTACTTTTTCTTTCTCTTATGTACTTCTTTTATAATGATGAGTAGCTAATTTCATTAGCACTTGATCATGACAGCTTTAAAATAAAATAGGTTTCTTCTTTCTTGCTAAACTCTCTATTATTCCCGCTTCAGTTTATCTTTGATTTCAATTTTTGATCCGTATCCTAGATTTACCGAGATGTTGTGGGTATGAGTAGATCACTCAAAGGTAAAAGAATTTGCATGCACTCCTCGAGAGAGGATGACATGAATCTTCTGGATTGGAGTCAAATCCAATAGTGGGGTTCACCACATAAAGCAAGCTTAGGGGTTTCGATTGGCCGAGAGGTTTTAATCGATCAACCTAAGTTTAGTAGAGAGTGTATTCTTGAGAGAGGAGCTCTTGTAAATTGGAAACCTCCACGGTTGAAGTAGGTAATTTAGTAGTTTGCATTTTATGAAAGTTTATTTTATTTTAAAGAGAGTCTAGATCAGGTGTTATCCCTTAGTCTTTGTTTTCTTTTAGCTTTAATTAACCTTTTTATTTTCCTATAAAATAATATTAATTTATGTGAGTAGGAGTAGTCAACAGTCCACGAGTCTAATACGACACCTGATCTTATACTCTAGAACGATAGGTACACTTGCTTTATCAATTTAGATTTACGCATTAGCGTGAATTTTTAACCATCAATTTTTTGGCGCCATTGTCGGTGACTATTTTTATTGATATTTTGAAAGCGTAAATTTTATTACTTTTATCACTCTCATTCTCTACCTTTAATTATTTTTTTAATTTTCTTTTTCAATTCAATTTCAATAGGTAAAGGTTGTTTATTTTTATTTTATCAAAAAAAAAATGTATTCTTAATTGGCCGTCGCGCTTGCCAAGCTTGAAAATTATTTAAATAATTTGGAAGCCACACGCATGCGAAATATTTCTTGTTATTATTGTTGTGCTCCTCATCGATGTGAGGATTGTTATAATTATTATTATTATCAAAAGTTTTCTAATGAAAATAATTTTGTTAATAGTTATGAAAATAATTTTTCTCACTTTTATGATAATTCTAGTTCAAATTTTTATGAAAATAATTATTCCAATTCTTCTAATTTTCCTGAAAATAATTTTTCAAATTTTAATGTGAATAATTTTTTTGGTTTAAATAATTCTTCTTCCACCTTTGGTGTTAGTTTTTCTTGTTCACAAGAACAACCGGAAGGATTCCTGAGTAATGAGAATAACTATTTAGATCTGAATTTTTGTTCTTCTTTTATCGCACCGTAATATTATTATTCTAATTTTGGGGAAGCTTCACAATTTCAATTTGATCCTTTACAATTCTCACTTGTTCTAATACTTTTTCTTCTAATTTTTGGGACTTTTCATAATTTTAGGTTGCTCCTCCTCCGCAAAATTGAGAAGAAATTAATACATTTTCTAAAAATTCTTTTAATTTTGGGGAATCATAGCAAATTCAAATTCTTTCTCCTCCCCAAAATATAAATGAAAATTTTTCTTATTTTAATGAATTATTCCTTTTCAAATATTTCACCTTTGGCGGAACATGAATCTTCATGTTCCCCTTTAGTGTCTTATTCTAAAGAGGAAGAGGAATTATTATATCAAAAATTTATTGATATTATGGGCACACTGGGTGACTTAGACGAAAAACATGTTTCTTCTCCTACTACACCCGATTCTTATTTTCATGAATTTTCAAGCACCCCTTATAATTATATTGGAATTGAAATTCATGAAAATGATGCGCCCAATAATTTTCTTTTAAATGAATTTTTAGATAATGATTTTAATTTAAAAATAAATAATTGGAGTCTAATCAAATAGTTTTGCAAGAGCCTCCTCGCGAAATTTTATCTAACACGCTTCTTTTTTATTTTCCTTTCACTAACAATTTTCAGGCAGGAGAGGAGCTGTTGCAATTAAACGTCTTCCACGATCCATTTGTCGCTCCTCTACAAAAATTCAAATCACCACAAGTATGTATAGGTGATTTGAATTTACACGTTCAAGTCAACCGCAAGAAGGAAAATCAATCAGTAAGCGGAGTAGTCGGGTGAGCGACTTCGACTTATTTGTCGAAGCATGACTTAAGGGAGTTGCTCGTTCACTTTAACTTTTATTTTCCCTTCTCCTAACAAAAACCGTCTTTCTTAAAGACGGGGAAAAGAAAAAGCAGTCTTGGGAGACACCCTTTGCTTATCATTTACTTTCTTGATTTTTTTTTAAAAAATTTAATCAATTTTATTTTTTCTTTTTCCCCCTTACTTGGCATATAAATGTTGTGGATAATGTTTATTTCTAAGTATGGTGGTGGGATCACTTTTGTTGTTTTTTTTAAATCTAAAAAATTAAAATCTACAAAAAAAATTTTGTTTCCTTTTTAAGTAAAAAAAATAAAAAAAATTAGAAAATCGAAAATGAAAATTCTTGGAAATGGCTGTGTTGGGCTTTCATCCAACAAAACAGCCTAATACCTTGTGAACCTGTCACTGGGTAGCCCTCAGGAAGTCAAGAATAACAAAAAAATTAGGATTTTAATTAAAAAAAATTTAAATAAACCCATACATAATTTGTTTTTGAGTTTTAGAAATTTATTTTTAGTTTTTTATAAGAATTATTATAATTTTTGATTTTCTAATCTTTTATTTCATCATTGTTAGTTAAATTAAATATTTAGATGATTTGATTTTAAGGACTACCTTATGAATTAAATTTGTTTAGAATAATTTATTTATTTCTTTTTCCCTCTAATTCTAATTAGTGTCAATTTTGTATTACTTAGCTCAATAATTTTTAGATTATAATTATAGTCACTTGTGCTTTAAGATTCTTAGGAAATCTTAATTTACTATATTAGCTCTCTAATTATTTTAATTTAATCTAAATTTGTTTAGCCTTTCCCTTTGCATTTTAATTTTCTTGTTAGCTCATATGTCACCTGGATAAGAGTATAAAATTCATTATCCTCTGGTACATATATGCAATTTTTCCTTTCTGGTTAGATCATATGTCATAAGAATCAATTATTCCTAGGTACACCTATGCAACCCCAAAAATAAAAAGATGGAGTATGAGGACAAAATTCATTACTCCTAATTATTTTGTTTTTATTTGAAGAGAGAAAAATATTTGTTCTTATGTCATGGAAAATGAGAGAATAAAATTCATCATTTTTCTGGTAAATATATGCAAGTATCAAAAAGAAAAAAATTATGTAGGGTGAGAGGATAAAATCCATCACCTCCAATCAAAACCTCTTCAATTTCCTAATCTCCAAATCCTAAAAATTTGTCTTTAATGTAAATTAAAATACTAAGAGTGCATAAATAGTAGTTTAAATTTTCTTTTAAGTCTCTTTTTAGTTAAAAGTGTTAATAATTCTAAATCTAACTTTATTTGCTAACTATTTAATTTTGAAGTCTAATTAATTTATATGAGAAAATTTTGATAAATATATTTGACTCTTCACATTTTAATTCCATATCTTAGGTCTTAATTTTTGAATCCCTAAATTTTATATTTGAATTTCTTTTGATTTAATAATTTTTTAGTTTAATTAAAAAATATATTGATTTATTATAAATACTTCTCATAGTTTTGCTCTGAAATAGTAAAATCTTAAGTACAGGGGGTATTTCATAAGTCAATAATTAGAGTTATTTTAATATAATTTTTATTTAACAAATAGTTATATTCTAGTTAGTTTTATATTAATATTATTACTAATTCAGTAGTTTTCGCATTTCAGGACAATCTGGGCTATGGATAACAATTCAGAGCTTGCAGGACTGATCAAGAGAATAAACTAAAGAAATCTGGAAAAATCAAATTTACACGCCAAAGTCACGGGCGTGACCCTTAGGTCACGGGAGTGACAGGTGGCCGTGACCTATAAAGTTGTTCTAGAAGCCAATGACACGTCAGATTAAAATTACACGCCCAAGTCACCGGCATGACCAACGGGTCACAGGCATGACTCGCAAACAGGACCAACAGACGGAGCTCCATAATTCAATTCCACGACAGGTTGAAGTTACAAGACTCTGACACCTGCCAGGCATGACATCTAGGCGTATCATGCATTATGGAGCCAATTTCAGATCCAATTAGTTTCAAGCTTACACGCCCTAGGTCACGGACGCGACCTAGGGGTGTGACTTCCCACAACTGCCAGATTATAATTCTTGCCGATTCCAGTTCCCGCCATTTTTAGTAACAATATAGACACACCCTAGGTCACGGGCATGACCTATGGGCATGATCCGCAGAATGATAATTTTTGGCGATTTTCTCCCAATGTTCCCGAGCTTTCAAGAGGATGGTTCTGCACATTACACGCCCAGGTCACGGGCGTGACTGAGGGGCATGACTTTCCAGAAAAATTCTTATAAATACTAGATTGAGCCAGGAGCTGAAGAGGATCTAAGGAGTCATATAGGAGTAGAGTTTAGGAAGTTTTAGTAGTTTATTTCCACTTGTTCTTGCATTTTCTTTATTGTAATTTCAATTTCATAGTTTATGTTTTAATTATAGTATTTTTCCTTTATAAAATCATGTCTTACTTTTCTTTTCTCTTATGTACTTCCTTTATAATTATGAGTAGCTAATTTCATTAGCACTTGATCATGACAAGCTTTAAAATAAAATATATTTCTTCTTTCTTGCCAAACTTTCTATTATTCCCGCTTCAATTTATCTTTTATTTCAATTTTTGATCTGTATCCTAGATTTATCGAGAGGTTGTGGGTACGAGTAGATCACTCAAAGGTAGAAGGATTTGCATGCACTCCTCGATAGATGAAGGTATAAATCTTCTGGATTGGAGTCAAATCCAATAGTGGGGTTCACCGCATAAAGCAAGCTTAGGGGTTTCAACTGGCCGAGAGATCTTAATCGATCAACCTAAGTTTAGTCTAGAGTTTATTCTCGAGAGAGGCGCTATTGTAAATTGGGAACCTCCACGAACGAAGTAGGTAATTTAGTAGTTTGCATTTTATGAAAGTTTATTTTATTTTAAAGGGAGTCTAGATCAAGTGCTATCCATTAGTTCTTTGTTTTCTTTTAGTTTAAATTAACCTTTTTATTTACTGATAAAATAATATTAATTTGCGTGAGTAGGAGTATTCAACAGGCCTCGAGTCTAATAGGACACTTGATCCTATAGTCTAGAATGATATGTAGACTTGCCTTATCGATTTAGATTTACCAGTTAGCATGAATTGTTAAGTATCAGCGGTCACGAACGTGACCGGGGCATGTAGGGGGCATGTTGGGATAACATGTAACACCCCCCATCTGTCGCATGACATATAACAGAAGGTCCAGCTGGAACCCGACGCCATATACCACAGACAGTCAGAAGGATTACCAAATGAATACTCAAACTATCCAATTAAGACTACTCGTCCTACACAGAGCATTCTAGCAGAAGTTTTTAAAAGTTGAAAGAACCCAAAACTTGAATCCAATAAATATGAATGTCCACAACTACAAAACAAGAATGACACCCAAGAACACTGAGAAGGTACCTGGCATTATGGCCTTACAATAATTCACTTAATATAACATGTCTTACATACATCGGCTCGCAGGCCGGCCACACATTATAAATGTAAAAACAACTATTCTACGGCCTTCTAGGGCCAGCACAGCAACATGGGCTCCAGCCCGCTATTTGGCGCTCGGCTCCGCAGCACCTGCAAGCACATACCACCGCATGGTGGCAAACAAGGCAACGATTAGCTAAAAGCCGACCAAATTATAACAACCCCACCCCTTACTCGGGACGGCGGTGCTCTTTCCCTGCATAGCATTAGTCCAATAAAATAATATAGCGCAATTTTATTTCGCCACAAGTGTAGGCTCGCACGACCAAACACCCCGTGCACTCAGGGCACATTCATGGTGAACCCTGACCAATCAGTGCATTCACCACCACCCCTAGGATGGCAACAACATGTGAGCATTTAGCCTATCTGACCACCGTCTAAGGCTCCGACTATGCGTACGGCCAATGCCTGTCTTCGGATTTCTTGCACCGTACCACATAGCCTAGGTCCAATTCCACTTGCCCGTTGCTCACGCCGCATATACAATTTAAGTCCTACGCACGGGCCAAGCTTCTCTCGGATCCCAAATTTTCCAAAACAATCTCATAACCCAGTTATGATCAAGGCCAGTTCCTAGACTGCTAAGTTAGCAGAACACGTTTCCGCTCAATTTTCCGGGTGCGCCTTGAAGCTAACCTCCAAGGATCCTTGCTGCAATATACCCCGTAGAAACCCGAAAAAAACCCAAAGCACGGAGTCTCCTCCGGCAAAACATATCAGATGCAACATTACCGATCCAGACGATACACGTCCGGGTAGGCTTCACACACAATGCATATGCCCGTACTTACAATTCCGGGCTCTATATGCAACACAAGGGGTACTATTCACATCAACCCCAAGGAACACCACACACTCACCACACACTCGCGGGAGCAGGATTCCCTATGCAGAAAGAAAGAGCTTCACATGCTAAAGTTGAGAATCATTACCCTTGTAGTCCGTTTTGGCGCCATGGAAAAACTACGTGGACAGAACTCTTCGCAACGAACTTCCCTCCACGGATCCGCTCTCATACTTCGAAATGGTGCTCCGGTGCTCCGCCGGCGGCCGGAAACCTCCTTCTTATTCCTCTTCTCTCTCACCTTGGAAGGAGAAAGCTTTGGAGAGAAAATGAGGGATTAACCTCCTATTACCGACCTTAACAGAGCAGGATCTCATCTGGGTCGTTGGATCTTAATTAAAGAAAACGAACGGCTCAGATCTGCAGAAAATTCTCCGGACCTGGGCCGAACACGGCTTGGCACACGGCCGTGTCCCAGGCCATGTGCCTCGATCCAGGCACTATCGTCGAACTAAGAGAAGCACACGGGCCAAGACACGCCCGTGTCTCACCTGACACGCCCGTGTCGGGTTCCTCGACATGCCCATGTTCGGGGGCGTGTCACGCATAACTGCCATGGCAATGGACACGACAAAACTGCACACGGGTAGAGACACGGGTTGGCACACGCCCGTGTCGTATGACACGGTCGTGTCATCCGGCCGTGTTCCTGGCCGTGTCCTTCTCGGGATGAAAACAACCAAAAGATCACCAGCCAGACACGGCCTTGGACACGCCCGTGTCCTAGGCCGTGTACCCCTATATAGGCACCAAAAACCCTTTTTCGCGACCGACTCGCATACAATTTTTGGGGCGTTACAAATCTCCCTCACTTAAGGAATTTCGTCCCGAAATTAAACAAAGGTACACAAAATCTAACTGATACCTGAGTGGAACAACTCGGGGTATTCCTCCAACATAGCTTGCTCTCGCTCCCAAGAAAGCTCCTCACGTCCGCAATTATCCCAATGGACTTTAACCATTCGGACCTCCTTGTTGCGGAGTTGTTTGACTGCAACATCTTCAATTTGTACTGGCCTGACCCTTGTTGTTAACTCATAATCAACCGGTACCTGATTGTCCGCAACGATCTGCGAAGGCTCTTATACTGCCTTACGCAACACCGGTACGTGGAACACGTCATGCAGCCCACTCAACTCCGTCGACAGCTCAACCTACATGCCGCCTCGCCAACATGCTCCAGGATTTCAAATGGTCCAAGGTATCTCGGACTCAGCTTCTTCAAGCATCGAACCCGCGATACACCCTTGAATGGCTTGATTTTTTGGTATACCATGTCGCCAACATTGAGCTCCACATTTTTATGTTTGGCATTGTAATACTTTGACTGTCTATCCTGAGCAATTTTCAGCCTTTCCTGAATTGTCCGTATCATTGAAGTGGCGTCTTCCACCGCCTGACGTTTATACAACTTCGATTCCCCTGCTTCCAACCAAGACAACGACGTACGACACTTCCTCCCGTACAAGGCTTCGAAAGGCGCCATACCAATACTTGTCTGAAAACTGTTGTTACACGCGAACTCCACTATGTACAGGTGATCTTCCCACTGCTTTCCAAAATCTAGGGCGCACATGTGAAGCATATCCTCCATAGTCTTGTAGACCCTCCCAGTCTGGCCATTCGTCTGTGGGTAAAAGGTTGTACTGAACTTTAGCTTAGTACCCAACAGACTATGCACCAACCTCCAGTCATTCGACGTGAAGCGTCCATCTCGATCACTAACAATATTGCGGGGCACACCATACAATCGTACAATATTCACCACATAGAGTTTGGCTAACTTTTCCACCGGATCTTCCTTCCTGACCGGGATAAAGTGTGACACCTTTGTCAACTTATCTACGACCACCCAAATGGCGTTGTTTCCCTTCTGCGACTTCGGCAAACCATTCACAAAATCCATAGACATGTCATCAAATTTCCATTCTGGGATAGGAAGGGATTTCAAGAAACCTCCGGGTTTCTGGCATTCCGCGTTCACCAATGCACATGTATGGCACTTGGCCACATAAAGTGCTACATCTTTCTTCAAACCCGATCACTAGAATAATTTCTTCATGTCTCTATACATCTTCGTGCTTCCCGGGTGGATTGAGTACTTTGTATGATGAGCCTCATACATCAACTCCTCCCGAATATTATGCGCACTAGGAACGCATAGAAGACCATCCTTCCTTAGCAACACATCTTCAACCACAAACTGGGAATTTGACCCATCCAAAGATTCATCCAAGATCTGCTTGATGATGTTATCCTGAACCAAAGCCCACCGAACTCTATCCGCTAGGTTATACTGCAACTCTGTCCAAAATAGTTTCGCCTCAGCACTAGACTACTTGTCGACTCAAGCTGTCTCCAAAGCCTCCAACTTATGGACCAATCTTTCATCATGTACCAAAAACTAGTTGGCATGCGTCAGAGTCCTGCGACTCAACGCATCCGCCACCGCATTTCCCTTCCCAGGCACATAATGAATTTTGAAGGTATAGTCCTCTAAGAACTCCATCCACCTTCGCTACCTCATGTTCAGATCCTTTTGGTCTAATAGGTACTTCAAGCTCGTTTGATCGGTGTAAATGTCGACCTTTACACTATACAGGTAGTGCCTCCAATGCTTTAGAGCAAATATCACGGTCTCTAACTCTAAGTCGTGGACCGGATAATTCCTCTCATGAACCTTCAGTTGTCGTGAACCATAGGCTATCACTCTCCCACACTGTAACAGATCACAACCCAAACCATTATCCGAAACATCACTATAGATCTCGAACCCTTCGGTCCCAACTAGCGAACATAAAATAGGCATCGTGGTCAACCGCCTCTTCAACTCTGCAAAAGCCTGTTCGCACTCCAGCGACCACACAAACTTTTGATCTTTCCTTATCAACATCGTGAGTGGAAGTGCTATCTGTGAGAAGTTCTCTACGAAGCGCCTGTAGTAGCTAGCAACCCCCAAAAAACTCCGGACCTCTGCCACTGTAGTCAAAGTAGGCCACTCTCGTATCGCCACCATCTTTACCGGATTCACAGCTATCCCTTCTCCACTGATAACATGACCAAGGAACGGTATCGAGGATAACCAGAATTCACACTTGGAGAACTTAGCATACAATGATCCCTTCTCAATGTCTCCAACACCATATGTAGATGATTGTAATGGTCTTCCTCACATCGCGAGTACACCAGCATATCATCGATCAATACTATCACGAAACGATCCAGGTACTCTCTGAACATCCTGTTCGTTAGATCCATAAACACAGATGGCGCATTCGTAAACCCAAACGGCATGACCGTGAACTCGTAATGCCCAAACCATGTACTGAATGCTGTCTTTGGGATGTCGCTCTCCCTTATCCTCAATTGGTAGTAACCGGATTTCAGATCTAACTTCGAATATACCGTTGACCCAACCAACTGATCAAATAGATCGTCAATCCTGGGGATCGGATATTTGTTCTTTTTCGTAAGCTTGTTCATTTCCCAATATTCATTGCAAAGCCTCAAGCTCTCATCTTTCTTCTTAACGAAAGGAACCGGGGCGCTCCAAGGCGACGAACTTGGACGCACATATCCTTGCTCCAACAACTCTTGCAGTTGAACCTTTAACTCCGCCATCTCTTTTGGCTCTATACGATATGGAGAGCGTGACACTGGTTTGGCACTACACCAAACCACCTTAACCACATGAGGGTCAGACATCAATGTCTTACACGACCCCTTTCACGCCTGTAAATGTCGTCTCATGACTAGCTCTCAACTGATCCCCAAGCAACTTCGATCGACGTATGCCTGCTGCTCCAAGAGCCTGACGATACTAAAGATCACGCTGAATTCTCCTAGCGGTATCAACAACGCTTGCAAATCAAACTATTGAATCACAATCTAGACCTAAACGCAACAGATTCTATTTGCGCGCATTGAGGACCATAAGACAACAACATCTCCGAAACGTCTTTTGCCATCGAAAGAAGCATTCTGACGTGCAAAATAATTCCTTTAGGCAAGCGGAGATGTGAAGCCCCCTTTAACGAACGGTGCTCTCGCCAAACAAACAAAAGTCAGGACAAATTTCAACACAAACAGTTCTAAACTAATATGCACAAGGACGACATGTGGTTGCAGTTAACTGTTATAACTTTGCACCATACATGTCACCACGACAGCGTGCTTTCTGGACTCTTGCTGACCCAGCGTGTACACTTCAGAATTCCTCTCGGACATAAAGCGTCCGTTCCAACAGCTACGGGCAAAATGCCCCACTTTTCCGCAGATATAGCAAGCTCCTGGGACTCGACTTGTGGTTGCCCCCAACGCACCAGACGAAGGGGTTGAGTTCGAAGTCTTCAGCTTCTTGTTCCAACTGCGGACATCGGACTTTGAACTTGGCCCCTTGAACTGTGGTTTCTTAGTATTAGAGTCCTCACTTGCTCCTGACATAGCTTCCTTAATCTTCTGAGCACCATCCCAACATTCTCGGGCAAAGTGCCCTTTCTTGCCACAAGTATGAAAATTGTAAGTAACCTTGCTAGTCGATGATCTAACCTTTTTCTTCAGCGTTCTGCGAGATGCACCCCTCGTAGGACTTGCAGAGTTCGATACCCTACTCACTGGTATCTGGTGAATTTTTCCCATTTCCACTTCCAAAGATCTGGCCGACTCTACCAAGGCTCGGAATCCCATTAGTTTTGGTCCTAGAAGTAAAATTCGCAGTTCGTCACGTAGACCACTATAGAATCTATCAACTATAGACCTCTCGTTCTCCAACTCAAAGCATGGGTAGTGGCTTATCAAAAGGAACGCCTGCAAATACTCGTCAAATGAGTGCGTACCATGCACCAAGCATATATTCTACGGCTGACCTGATGGCCTCCTAAATGTCATTTGATCCAACCCACCACCTGGCATTGAAGTCATCTCGGGGACAAAAGGTTGCACATTGCTTCCCTGCTGTGCACTAGTCATAGCGAGCACCACTTCAACGATCCTTCTTATGGTTTCAAACGAAAGAGGGGTCTCAAGCGCGCCACTGGGTGCACTATAATCCTCAGAAACCAGATGTTCTGTCGGCTCTGCGCCACTCCCGGTCACCTATAGTCGTACAAAACACTAATAAGTGACCAAACAAAATTGCAAAAAGCAATTATAGGAACGCGCAAGTTCCTCAACCACGAGTATTTTTCATTCCTAAGTGGACATTCATGGGTTCTTTTTAATGTTATAACGATGACGCACACATGTGCTCACCACCCCTTAAAAGAATTCGCCCACGAATTCATTTAAGCCTGACCGTAACCAGAAGTCTGATACCAAATTGTAACACCCCTTCATCTGTCGCATGACATATAACAGAAGGTCCAGCTGGAACCCGACGCCATATACCACAGACAGTCAGAAGGATTACCAAATGAATACTCAAACTATCCAATTAAGACTACTCGTCCTACACAGAGCATTCTAGCGGAAGTTTTTAAAAGTTGAAAGAACCCAAAACTTGAATCCAATAAATATGAATGTCCACAACTACAAAACAGGAATGACACCCAAGAACACTGAGAAGGTACCTGGCCTTATGGCCTTACAATAATTCACTTAATATAACATGTCTTACATACATCGGCTCGCAGGCCGGCCACACATGATAAATGTAAAAACAACTATTCTACGGCCTTCTAGGGCCAGCACAGCAACATGGGCTCCAGCCCGCTATTTGGCGCTCGGCTCCGCAGCACCTGCAAGCACATACCACCGCACGGTGGCAAACAAGGCAACGGTTAGCTAAAAGCCAACCAAATTATAACGACCCCGCCCCTTACTCGGGACAGCGGTGCTCTTTCACTACATAGCATTAGTCCAATAAAATAATATAGCGCAATTATATTTCCCCACAGGTGTAGGCTCGCACGACCAAACACCCCGCGCACTCAGGGCACATTCATGGTGAACCCTGACCAATCACTGCATTCACCACCACCCCCAGGATGGCAACAACATGTGAGCATTTAGCCTATCTGACCACCGTCTAAGGCTCCGACTATGCCTACGACCAGTGCCCGTCTTCGGATTTCTCGCACCGTACCACATAGCCTAGGTCCAATTCCACTTGCCCGTTGCTCACGCCATATATACAATTTAAGTCCTACGCGCGGGCCAAGCTTCTCTCGGATCCCAAATTTTCCAAAACAATCTCATAACCCAGTTATGATCAAGGCCGGTTCCCAGACCGCCAAGTTAGCAGAATACGTTTCCGCTCAGTTTTCCGGGTGCGCCTTGAAGCTAACCTCCAAGGATCCCTGCTGCAATCTACCGCGTAGAAACCCGAAAAAACCCAAAGCACGGAGTCTCCTCCGGCAAAACATATCAAATGCAGCATCACTGATCCAGACGATACACATCCGGGTAGGCTTCACACACAATGCCTATGCCCGTACTTACGATTTCGGGCTCTATATGCAACACAAGGTGGACTATTCACATCAACCCCAAGGAACACCACGCACTCACCGCACACTCGTGGGAGCGGGATTCCCTATGCAGAAAGAAAGAGCTTCGCACGCTCAAGTTGAGAATCGTTACCCTTGTAGTTCGTTTTGGCGCCATGGAAAACTACGCGGACAGAACTCTTCGCAACGACCTTACCTCCACGGATCCGCTCTCAGACTTCGAAATGGTGCTTCAGTGCTCCGCCGGCGGCCGGAAACCTCCTTCTTCTTCCTCTTCTCTCTCACCTTGGAAGGAGAAAGATTTGGAGAGAAAATTAGGGATTAACCTCCTATTCCCCGCCTTAACAGAGCATGATGTCATCTGGGCCGTTGGATCTTAATTAAAGAAAACGAACGGCTCAGATCTGCAGAAAATTCTCCAGACCTGGGCCGAACACGGCTTGGCATACGGCCGTGTCCCAGGCCATGTGCCTCGATCCAGGAACGATCATCGAACTGAGAGACGCACACGGGCCAAAACACGCCCGAGACTCGCCTGACACCCCCGTATCGGGTTCCTCAACACGCCCGTGTTCGGGGGCGTGTCACGCATAACCGTCACGGCAACGGACACGACCCAACTGCACACGGGTAGGGACACGGGTTGCACACGCTCGTGTCATATGACACACCCGTGTCATCCGGCCGTGTTCCTGGCCGTGTCCTTCTCGGGATGAAAACGGCCAAAAGATCACCAGCTAGACACGGCCTTGGACACGCCCGTGTCCTAGGCCGTGTACCCCTATACAGGAACCAAAAACCCTTTTTCGCGACCGACTCGCACACAATTTTCGGGGCGTTACATAACATGGGCGTGTTCCACTCGCTGTTTCATGGATTCACAACACACAGTAGTTTTTCACTAGCGTCAAAGTGACACGCCCCTGTGACGGGCGTGACTGAAGATCACAGGCGTGTACCATGAAATTTTAACATTTTTTATAGAATTTTTAGGAGAAGAGAATAGAGCCAAGTTACAAGGGAATATTCAAAAAGAAACATTTTATTGAATAAAAAAGTTAAAAACATCGAAAATAACCTAAAACAACCTAAATTAAGTACTGTAAAATACATATATTTATAACTCATCACTCCTCGATAGATACTCTTTCGAATTAGAAGGAATCACCGAATTATGTGCCTGGAGTGCTGATGTAAGACCCCGTTGTTTTTTTTTTGAGTCTTATGCCCAGAGCCGCCGCTTCGTGGTGACACCAACTCTCGAGGAGGTCATCGCCACAAATCGTTAATTCTGCTGGAAAGAAATCGACCATATATAAAAGAAGATAAGAAGTAAACATATATAGATGAATCCAGTCCACAGTCACAATGCATCATAAGAAGGTCCACATAATTTCAAAAACTGAAAGGAAAGATCAAGGGCTCCTGCCCAGTACATATAGTCCTCACTACATAACCCTCGCAGAAGTAAAGCTACTAGTCACTCACAGATCCCATGACTGCTAGTGCTGCTGCCAATCCTGGGTAAGGCTAGTTCACCTCCTCCTGGACGTGCTTGTTCCCCTAGTGCTGCACCCTATCTCCCAGCCGATAACATGACCTAAAAAGGCCACCTCCTTCAACAAGAACTGGCATTTACTGAACTTTCGATACAGGCTATGCTCCCAGAGTTTTTCCAATGTCAGTGCCAAATGTCATGCATGGTACTCCCCTGTCCTTGAATAGATAAGGATGTCGTCTATAAATACAATAACGAAAACATCTAGATAGGCTTCGAATACCTAGTTCATCAATCTGAAATTCCACCTGACGATGTCATGCATCGTAATATTTGCCTTTCTACTCTGGGACTCCAGCATCCTATACTAAATCAATCACACCTAAGCATCTGTGCCTTCCACAAACTCCGTGCCAAGAGCTTTTGGATCCTTAGCCTGGATCCAGGAAACAGAGTACTGCACCTTCTTCCGTACAATGCCTCATAGGGAGCCATGCCTATGCTGGACTAATGACTGTTGTTATAAGAAACCCAATAAGCGACATCATCAGGTGGAATTTTAGATTGATGAACCGGGTATTCTAAGCCTATCTAGATGTTTTTGTCATCATATTTGTAGACGACATCCTTATGTATTCAAGGACAGAGGAGGACAATGCACGATATTTGGCACCGACATTGGAAAAACTCTGGGAGTGTAACACCCCCTATCCGTCGCATAATATATAGCAGTAGGTCCGGCCGGGGCCCGACGCCATATACCACAGACAGACCGGGTGGTTACGTATGGAAACCATCCAACCAATCTCAACGTCCTACACAGAGCATTCTAGCGGAAGTAGTTTATATAAGTTGTAAACAAGAACCCAACATTAGAGCACGAATGTCCACTATTACATAATTAGGAATGTTATACAAAATACCCAAAATCGGCCTTAAGGCCTTACAGAGTGTTTCACTTGAATAATACATGATTTACAAACCTCGGCACGCAGGCCGGTCATACATGAATAAAACAGAAACATTTCCACTTGGGTCTTCGAGGGCCAGCTTCGCAAAAAGGGCTTTAGCCCGCTATTGACCGCTTGGTCCAGCTGCACCTGCAAGCAACAAACCACCGCACGGTGGCAAAACAAGGCAACGGTCAGCAATGCTGACCAAATTATAACGATCCCGCCCCCAACTCGGGGCGGCGATGCTCCTTCCCTGCATTTCATTAGCATAAGCGAGCCATATAAATAACCATAGCCATTTCATCACATACGTTGGCTCGTACGACCTCACGTCCCGTGCACTCGGGGCACATTCTCGGTGAACCGGTCGATGTCACGTCAATTAAAGCCATTAACATTCCGGACTCACCACCGCCACTGAGACGGCCAAACCTATGAGCAATTTGTCTTCCTGGCCTGGGTCACGACAGTTTAAGCCATTGACCGCCGAAGACCCTCATCTATGCCAACGGCGAGTGCCACGTAACCTTAGGTCTCTCTAACCCGAACGACATAGAGCGGGTACGGTTCCATCTAACCCGTGCTCACATCGCAACGATAATTTAAGCCATTTGCGCGGGTCAAACTTTCGCCGAGTCCCATTCTACCGCAAGTCCCATAACCCCGTTATGTTCAAGTTGGCTCTCAGGCCACCAAGTTGGCAAGATCTCGTATCCGCCCAGTTTTCCGGGTGCACCTCTGGGTTAGTCCCCAAGGCTCCCTGCTGCAATCTACCGCGTAGAAAACCCGAAAAACAAACCATAGCACGGAGTCTTCTCCGGCCTTATGCAATGCAACATCACCGATCCAGACTAACATGTCCGGGTAGGCTTCACACATCATTCCAACGTCCATTCTCGCATACAGACTCTAAACGACGGGGACTTTACATATCTACCCGAAGGAACGCCTCCAACTCTCCGCAAACTCGCGAGAGCGGGCTTCCTATGCTAAGAAAGAGAGTGACTCATGCTCAAGATGAGGATCGTTACCCTTGCGTTCCTCTTTGGCGCCATCGGAAAGTAATCGGATGGAAATGACCGCACTAGCGTTGCCTTCGCGGATCCAGAGTCGGCTTGCGATTCGGAGCTCCGAAGCTCCTCCAATGGCGGATCTAGCTCTTCTTCTTCTTGCCTTAGCTCTCCTCTCTCCAAGGATTTAGAAAGAGAACAAGTGAAGAAAAGTGAGGTTTTCCAAGTCAACTCACGGGTATATCCCTTCAGGAACATCCCCCAGCCGTCGGATCTCAACCTAAGGAAACGAACGGCTTTGATTCGGGGCTGAAATGCCCAATCTGGACCGAACACGGCCTGGCACACGCCCGTGTCCAGGGCCGTGTGCCGCATTCGCCGTCAAAATCGAATCTCCTGGAACCTCACACGGGTATCGAACACGCCCGTGTTCGAGCTGACACGCCCGTGTTCCACGTGACACGGCCGTGTAGCCGGCCGTGTACCCCATGATTTTCCCCCATTTTCAACCCGAGCACTGCACGGGTTCTAGGACACGCCCGTGTCCTTGCCCGTGTCACATTGACACGCCTGGACCCCAGGCCGTGTACACGGGACATTTCGTCGAGGGAAGAACGACGACTTGATGACACGGCCTTGGACACGCCCGTGTCCTAGGCCGTGTTCCTTGTCTCGACGATCGTCGAGTGAATCTCGACGACTCCCCGGGACGATCGTCGACACGGGTCGACACGCCCTGCGACACGCCCGTTTCGCAGGCCGTGTGCCCACTCTCGACGAATCGTCGAGTATAACTCGACGACTTCACGGCTAAGTGTCGACACGGGTCGACATGCCCTGCGACACGCCCGTGTCACAGGCCGTGTGCCCATTCTCGACAAATCGTCGAGTATAACTCGACGACTTCGCGGCTAGGTGTCGACACACTCTTGACACGCCCTGGGACACGCCCGTGTCCCAGGCCGTGTGCCTTCTGCCAGAACCCAAACTGGCCCAAAACGCCCCCCTTTGCTCCTTCGAGTTTCGGGGCGTTACAACTCTCCCCCTCTTAAAAGAATTTCGCCCACGAAATTAAATAAAGGAAAGACATGTACAAAACCAAAATTTGTACCTGAGCGGAACAACTCCGGATATTCGTCAAGCATAGTCTGCTCTCTCTCCCAGGAGAGCTCCTCACGACCGCAATTGTCCCACCGGACCTTGACCATCCTGATCTCTTTATTGCGTAGCCGCTTGACCTCCGAGTCCTCAATCCGCACGGGCTTAACCTTTGTCGTTAGCCCACTTTCCACCGGCACTTGATCGACCGCGATCACTTGCGTAGGCTCTTGCACCGCCTTCCGAAGCACCGAAATGTGGAATACATCGTGTAAACCACTTAGCTCCACTGAAAGCTTCAACCTATAGGCCGCTTCTCCAACTAGGTCCAGAACCTCAAACGGTCCAAGGTACCTCGGGCTTAGCTTTTTCAATCGCCGCACCCGCGAGACACCCTTGAACGGCTTGATCTTTAAGTATACATAATCGCCCACAGCGAACTCCACGTTCCTGTGCTTGGCATTATAGTACTTTGCTTGCCGATCCTGAGCGATAAGCAACCTCTCCCGAATGGTTCTCACCAAAGAAGTAGCACCCTCTACTTCTGATCGCTTATACAACTTTGACTCACCCGTTTCTATCCAAGAAAACGGCGTGCGACATCTTCTACCATATAGGGCCTCGAAAGGCGCCATCTGAATACTTGCTTGGTAGCTGTTGTTGTATGCGAACTCCACCAAATAAAGGTGGTCTTCCCATTGCTTTCCGAAATCCAAGACACACATGCGAAGCATGTCTTCCATGGTTCTATTGACCCTCTCGGTCTGCCCATCCATTTGCGGATGGAAGGCTGTGCTAAACTTCAGCTTTGTTCCCAACATTTGCTGCACCAGCCTCCAATCATTGGACGTGAAACGCCCATCTCGGTCACTCACGATGCTGCGGGGCACACCATGAAGCCGTACTATATTATCCACATAAAGCTTTGCCAGCTTATCCACCGGATCGTCCTTCCTATGCGGAATAAAATGCGACACCTTCGACAATCGATCAATAACCACCCAAATGGCGTCGTTCCCCTTTTGCGACCTTGGCAAACCGTGCACAAAGTCCATAGAGATGTCGTCGAATTTCCACTCCGGAATAGGCAAGGACTTAAGAAATCCTCCCGGCTTTTGGCACTCCGCCTTTACCAAGGCGCAGGTTTGGCACTTCGCTACGTATAGCGCAACATCCTTTTTCAAACCCGGCCACATAAATAGTTTCTTTACATCACGGTACATCTTCGTGCTCCCCGGGTGAATCGAGTACTTGGTATGGTGTGCCTCGTACAACAACTCCACCCGTAAATTGCCCACACTTGGGATGCACAAACGACCGTCTCTCCAAAGCAATCCGTCCTCCACGACGAATTGGGAATTTGACCCATCCAGAGCCTCTATCATGAACTGCTTCATATGAGCATCCATATCCAAAGCCTGTCGAATCCGATCAGCCAGGTCATATTGGACTTCAGTCCAATTCAGCACTGCTTCAGCACTTGATTGTCTGTCCACACAAACAATCTCCAACGCCTCCAACTCCTGCACCAACCGCTCATCATGCACCGATAGCCAATTGGCTTGAGCTGGGGCTCGGCGACTCAACGCATCCGCAACCGCATTCCCTTTGCCAGGCACGTAGTGGATCTTGAATGTATAGTCCCCCAGGAACTCCATCCATCTACGCTGCCGCATATTCAGATCCTTCTGATCTATTAGATACTTTAGGCTCTTGTGATCGGTGTAGATATCAATCTTCACACCGTACAAATAGTGTCTCCACAGCTTCAAGGCAAAAATCACGGCCGCTAACTCCAAGTCATGGACTGGATAATTCCTCTCGTGCACTTTTAGCTGTCTTGAGCCATAAGCTATCACGCTTCCGTGCTGCAGTAGCACGCAACCTAAACCGCTGCCCGAAGCATCACTATATATCTCATAGCCTTCGGTTCCATATGGAGAACTCAGCACAGGCGCCGTGGTCAACAGACACTTCAATTCCTCAAAAGCTCGCGCGCACTCCGGCGTCCAAACGAACTTATGCTCCTTCCTCGTCAAAGTAGTGAGAGGTAGCGCTATCCGCGAGAAGTTCTCTACGAAGCGCCTATAATAATCGGTAAGCCCCAAAAAGCTCCGGACTTCTGCTACCGTAGTAAGCTCAGGCCACTCCCGTATCGCAACAATCTTCGCCGGATCCACAGCAATACCCTCTCCACTCACTATATGCCCGAGGAACGCCACTGAGGATAGCCAAAACTCGCATTTCGAGAACTTGGTATACAACTGATTTCTCCTTAGCGTCTCCAACACCAAATGAAGATGCTTGAAGTGATCTTCCTCAATTTGCGAGTACACCAAAATATCATCGATGAAGACGATCACGAAATGGTCCAAGTACTCCCTGAACGTCCTGTTCATCAAATCCATGAATACTGACGGCGCATTAGTCAGCCCAAACGGCATGACCGTAAACTCATAATGCCCGTATCTCAAACTAAACGCTGTCTTCGGGATATCACTCTCCCTTATCCGCAGCTGATAGTACCCAGCCTTGAGATCCAACTTCGAGTACATCGTCGACCCGACTAACTAATCAAAGAGATCATCAATCCGAGGGATCGGGTACTTGTTCTTCTCAGTTAGCTTGTTTAGCTCCCGATAATCAATACAAAGCCTCAAGCTTCCGTCCTTCTTCTTAACAAAGAGGACCGGTGCGCTCCAAGGCGAAGAACTCGGGCGCACATACCCTTGATCCAACAACTCTTGCAGTTGAACTTTCAGCTCCGCCATTTCCTTAGGCGCTAGCCGATATGGAGATCGTGACACAGGCTTTGCACCTGGCACTAGCTCGATAGTAAAATCTATCTCCCGCTGAGGCGGGGCTCCAGGAAGATCTGCGGGGAACACATCAGGGTATTCCGATACCACTGAAATACAATCCAACGCGGGCTTCGGCTTTGCAACCTCCACTAGTGTAAAGAACAGTTCTGCTCCAGCACGAACCGCCTTCACCACCTGAAGAGCAGACATCAACGTCTTGCTCGACCCCTTTAAGCCCGTAAACATCGTCTCACGACTTGCTCCCAGCTTAACTTCCTTGCTACCGCAATCTATATGTGCCTGCTGCTCCGAGAGCCAGTCCATGCCAAATATGACGTCGAACTCCACTAACGGAAGTAAAGACGCTCGCAGGTCGAACTCCTGCTCCCCAATATGAATCTTAACATCGCAGATCCTATCCGCTCGCATCGAACACCCATTGGGCAACAACACATCCAACTTATCCTTCGCCATCGAGGAAGGGACCCCGATGCGTAATATAAATCCTTCGGACAAGAAGGAGTGTGAGGCTCCCGTATCGAAGAGTGCTCGTGCCGGATTTTCACAAATCAATACAAATCCTAAACAAGTAGCGGTAAGGTAACATGTGCATAACAAGTATTTAAATAAATTGACTTGCTATAATTAAACTGTACCTGTCACCACATCAGCTTGTTTAATGGCCTACTGTTGCCCAAGATTGTAGACCCTTGGTTGGGCCGGAGCATAGTGGGATGCGGTCGACTCCACCGCCTTTCCCTTCTCTTCATATGTAGCTCCTGGCCTCCTCTCGGACTTAGGACGTCCGCTCCAACAATCACGGGCAAAGTGCCCCGTCTTTCCGCATGTAAAACACGCGCCCGGGGTCCGACTCGTAGTCGCCCCAGAAGCACCAGAAGGAGCTGGACCCAAAGTCCTATGCTTCTTGAAAGCCCTCCGATAGCCGGACTTTGAAGTAGTCGGCACTCTGAACTCAGATTTCTTTTCACCCAAGCTTTTCTTCGCTTGCACGCTCTTCATGTCCTTCTCCAAGGACCGGGCAGTATTGACCAAGGTTAAGAAACCCTGCGTCATCGGCCCCGAGAGTAGCAACCTCAACTCGTCTCTCAAGCCTTCGTAGAATCGATTAGTCTTGCGCTCCTCATCCATGATGGTGGAGCTAGCATAACGACTCAAACGCGTAAACTCGTGGAGATATTCATCCACTCTTCTCTCGCCCTGAACCAACTTCAGGAACTCATTCTCCATCGAAATCCTCTGAGTAGAAGGGAGGTATCTTGCTAAGAACAATCCCGAGAACTCTTCTATCGGAACGTCTATCAGTTGTCTACCTCTCAAATGATGCAGCTCCAATCCTTCCCACCACATCCTCGCTTCACCGTCCAGCAGGAACGTAGCGATGGTGGTCATTTGCCACTCCTCCGTCTCCGTCGCTGTCATGACTCTCTTCACCCTGGAGAGCCAGTCTTCAGCCTGAGATGGGGTTCCCAATCCCGAGAATAACGGAGGGTTAAAGCTCATTACATGCTTTAGCTGCCTCTCAGTTGCCCTCCTTGGCACTACCGGTTCTACAACCACTTGCTCCACCCTCCTCGGCTCCGCCTCTTGCAGAGGTTCTTGCTCCATCACGGGAGCGGGCTGCTGCGCTTGCCTTCCAGGCTGCGCATTAATCACGGCCAACAACGCTTCAGCCACCAATCGTATATTTTCAGCCGACAGAGGTGTTGCAGGAGCAACATCCGGTGCACTACTAGCCTCAGAAACTCAGCGTTCTGACGGCCCAACACCACTTCTGGTCACCTATAGTGGTACAAAACACCGTTAAGCGACCAAATTGTATTGCAAACAGCAATTATAGGAACACGCAGGTTCCTCAAACACGAGTATTTTCATTCCTAAGTGGACATTCATGGGTTCTTTTACCATTATAACGATGACGCACGCAATGTGCTCACCACCCCTTAAAAAGAATTCGTCCATGAATTCAGTTTAAGCCCGACCAAAACCAGTAGTCTGATACCAAATTGTAACACACCCTATCTGTCGCATAGTATATAGCAGTAGGTCCGGCCGGGGCCCGACGCCATATACCACAGACAGACCGGGTGGTTACGTATGGAAACCATCCAACCAATCTCAACGTCCTACACAGAGCATTCTAGCGGAAGCAGTTTATATAAGTTGTAAACAAGAACCCAGCATTAGAGCATGAATGTCCACTATTACATAATTAGGAATGTTATACAAAACACCCAAAATCGGCCTTAAGGCCTTACAGAGTGTTTCACTTGAATAATACATGATTTACTAACCTCGGCACGCAGGCCGGTCATACATGAATAAAACAGAAACATTTCCACTTGGGCCTTCGAGGGCCAGCTTCGCAAAAAGGGCTTTAGCCCGCTATTGACCGCTTGGTCCAGCTGCACCTGCAAGCAACAAACCACCGCACGGTGGCAAAACAAGGCAACGGTCAGCAATGCTGACCAAATTATAACGATCCCGCCCCCAACTCGGGGCGGCGATGCTCCTTCCCTGCATTTCATTAGCATAAGCGAGCCATATAAATAACCATAGCCATTTCATCACAGACGTTGGCTCGTACGGCCTCACGTCCCGTGCACTCAGGGCACATTCTCGATGAACCGGTCGATGTCACGTCAATTAAAGCCATTAACATTCCGGACTCACCACCGCCACTGAGACGGCCAAACCTATGAGCAATTGGTCTTCCTGGCCTGGGTCATGACAGTTTAAGCCATTGACCGCCGAAGACCCTCATCTATGCCAACGGCGAGTGCCACGTAACCTTAGGTCTCTCTAACCCGAACGACATAGAGCGGGTACGGTTCCATCTAACCCGTGCTCACATCGCAACGACAATTTAATCCATTTGCGCGGGTCAAACTTTCGCCGAGTCCCATTCTACCGCAAGTCACATAACCCCGTTATGTTCAAGTTGGCTCTCAGGCCACCAAGTTGGCAAGATCTCGTATCCGCCCAGTTTTCCGGGTGCACCTTTGGGTTAGTCCCCAAGGCTCCCTGCTGCAATCTACCGCGTAGAAAACCTGAAAAACAAACCATAGCACGGAGTCTTCTCCGGCCTTATGCAATGCAACATCACCGATCCAGACTAACATGTCCGGGTAGGCTTCACACATCATGCCTACGTCCGTTCTCGCATACGGACTCTAAACGACGGGGACTTTACATATCTACCCGAAGGAACGCTTCCAACTCTTCGCAAACTCGCGAGAGCGGGCTTCCTATGCTAAGAAAGAGAGCGACTCATGCTCAAGATGAGGATCGTTACCCTTGCGTTCCTCTTTGGCGCCATCGGAAAGTAATCGGATGGAAATGACCGCACTAGCGTTGCCTCCGCGGATCCGGAGTCGGCTTGCGATTCGGAGCTCCGAAGCTCCTCCAATGGCGGATCTAGCTCTTCTTCTTCTTGCCTTAGCTCTCCTCTCTCCAAGGATTTAGAAAGAGAACAAGTGAAGAAAAGTGAGGTTTTCCAAGTCAACTCACGGGTATATCCCTTCAGGAACATCCCCCAGCCGTCGGATCTCAACCTAAGGAAACGAACGGCTTTGATTCGGGGCTGAAATGCCCAATCTGGACCGAACACGGCCTGGCACACGCCCGTGTCCAGGTCCGTGTGCCGCATTCGCCGTCAAAATCGAATCTCCTGGAACCTCACACGGGTATCGAACACGCCCGTGTTCGAGCTGACACGCCCGTGTTCCACGTGACACGGCCGTGTAGCCGGCCGTGTACCCCATGATTTTCCCCCATTTTCAACCCGAGCACTGCACGGGTTCTAGGACACGCCCGTGTCCTTGCCCGTGTCACATTGACACGCCTGGACCCCAGGCCGTGTACACGGGACATTTCGTCGAGGGAAGAACGACGACTTGATGACACGGCCTTGGATACGCCCGTGTCCTAGGCCGTGTTCCTTGTCTCGACGATCGTCGAGTGAATCTCGACGACTCCCCGGGACGATCGTCGACACGGGTCGACACGCCCTGCGACACGCCCGTGTCGCAGGCCGTGTGCCCACTCTCTACGAATCGTCGAGTATAACTCGACGACTTCACGGCTAAGTGTCGACACGGGTCGACACGCCCTGCGACATGCCCGTGTCGCAGGCCGTGTGCCCATTCTCGACGAATCGTCGAGTATAACTCGATGACTTCGCGGCTAAGTGTCGACACACGCTTAACACGCCCTGGGACACGCCCGTGTCCCAGGCCGTGTGCCTTCTGCCAGAACCCAAACTGGCCCAAAACGTCCCCCTTTGCTCCTTCGAGTTTCGGGGCGTTACAGGGAGCACAGCCTGTTTGCAAAGTTCAATAAATGCCTGTTCAAGTTTAAGGAGATGGGATTTTTAAGACATGTTATCAGCTGGGAGATAGGGTGCAACACCAGGGGAACCAACACATCCAGGAGGAGGTAAAGCAGCCTAACCCAGGAGTGGCAGCAACACCAGTAGTCATGGGATTAGAGAGTGACTAGTAACTTTACTTCTGCGAGCGTTATGTAGTAAGGACTATATGTACTGGGAAGGAACCCCTTGATTAATCCTTTCAGCTTTTGAATTTATGTGGACCTTCTTATGATGCATTGTGATTGGGGACTGGAGTTATATATATATATTTACTTCTTATCTTCTGTGATATATGATTGAGTTCTTGCCGGCAGAATCAACGATTTGTGGCGATGACCTACTCGAGAGTCGGTGTCATCACAAAGTGGCGGTTCTGGGCATAAGACCCGAAAAAATGTGGTCTTACAACTGGTATCAGAGGTTTTATGTAGGGTATGTATGACATGGAATGCTGTGCATGCTAAATGATGGATTTCACACAGGTGCAACGCACACACTCGACTCTATGTGCAAAGACCTTTAGTTCCCCCATTTGGAGTTAACTAATATTTCAGGTACCTCTCGTAGTGGAAAATGGAGGCAGTGGGTTCGGCCTCCCCACTCCTAGGTCAATATTCACACTACCCAGCCTAGACCAAGCGTACTACTCGGTACACACACATTCAGGTGCTACGGAGTCTCTTGTACTAGTGCTGGCAAAAACCACTAGTATTTTATGGGCTAAGTGAACACTTACACTTGTCGAGTCAATGTATCAACATTGGTTTGAATGACCGTCCAATAAGAAGGACCCACCACTTAATGCACATGCACACATGCTATATGATCTCCCGAGCCATAGGCTCTTCAAACTTAAACCATATTTCTGTCAAACACCGAGCACACCGCTCGTGAATCTATACCAACTATCCTCCCAAAATTACGGTGTGAGTGTACGTGACAGTGGGTTATTAAAGATTACTCTTTTAGTCTGTTTATTCCTATAGTTTAAGGTTAATCTTGGACTGCCCAGGGCATTCCCTATGAAGGTCTCTCGAGGGCACTAGGAACTACGATGTGCTGAAGCCCAAAGTTCCCTTTTGCAAGGCACTTACTTTTATGAGAATCTATTTATTACCAAACCTTGTCGCCGCGTTGCCTTTTAGCTAATCCTAAGTGAATTTATATTCCACGATAGAAGATGATACTTCATTGACCCCGAGCACTCTCCATCTCCATGGTACCCAATCTACTTAGGACTTGGCCCTATGGCTGACCTCATCAAGACTCCACCCAAACCTGGTGGACCCACTATAATTCCACCCATGTATTGTCTACCATTCTACCCTGAATGCTTGAATTTACTATATGCAGACCAAATGATCCATCCTAAGCGTATGAAAGTAAATACTCTAGATCACTTTGCCCACAACCTTATGACTTATTGAGCCCAAAATAAGAACTTGGTATTTTTCTTAATTAAATCAGCCTTTAAATAATTTTCCCTAAATGATGAGTCCATATGATTTTGAACATGAAGTATAAGTTTTTGACATGCAATGATTACACCAAAATTTCAACAGCCTCTTATTGATTAGCTAACAACAAGGTATGAGTTTCATAATCTTCTAGAAAATAATAATTAACCAAGGGGCTACAAGATTTTGTCATCCAAAAAATATAACAAAATTTCCAGAGGACTAAAATGATCAGAAAACATGTCTACCAAAATTTAATGATTTCCTACTTCTATTTAACTATTTATTTGAATTTCAAAGTAATTTACCTCTAGGGCAACTTGTGAAGGAACTACTATATGTATTCTTCCAAAAAATGTAATAATATTAACAAGGAATTACAGAGGTATAAGAAGTTTACTAGCCAAGTTTTACATTTTTGCATTACTCTGTTAGTTCTATGAAAATAAATTTCTCTAATCAACAAATTCTAGTGTTATAAAGAAGGTACAAAAAATCTTTAACCTAAAATTATAATAAAATTTGCAGAGGAAGATAACATCAGTTAAAACCTGTTACCCAAGTTTCATGACCCTCCAATATCTTTATACTTGAAATTTTGTATTTGATAGGGATGGTGTCGAGGCCACTCAACACCTCATTGAATGGTGTCGAGATCACTCAATGCCTCGTCGAGTCCAGTCAACCACTTGACTCCTGGTCGAATGGCGTCAAGATTACTCGATACTTCATTGAGTCTAAACGACCACTCAATGCTGGTCAAATGGCATCAAGATTACTCGAAGCCTCGTTGAGTCTAGTTGAACAAACAATGCCTGGTTGAATGGCATCGAGATCACTTTATGCCTCGTCGAGTCTAGTCGATGACTCGGCGCCTGTTACTAGTGAAATTTTAAAGCTAGACATATAACCTATGCCCAACTATGTTCACGAAGTTAACCTACCAAATCAACTCCAATTGGATTGATATTTTTTCTTGGCCTTATAATATCCCCTCTGGTAATCCACCAAAGTTTGGGAAAACTTTGAGGTCCATGGACCCTATTTTAATTACGTACATGAATTATTAAATTATTTCAAAAACTATAGAAAACTCTTCTCTAAAAAAATCTATTTTTTGGATATGTTGTAGACCATGGCCGTACAAGCCTACGCTCAAAATTTCAGACCATTTGAGTGAGTGCTTCCCTGGGGGGGGGGGCACTCATTTCAATTTCTGGTTAGTTGGACATGTTCACAACAAATGCATTAAATATATATATATATATATATATATATATATATATATAGAAAATCGGCATGCGTATAACCGATCACGTTGATCCAACAGCCATGGGTCATCTTCCCAGATGAGCCAAGGGCTATGATTTCTTCATCCTATAGCAATTCCAGCTCCATTTTCTGGCTATCTCACTGTCCAGCCACCGCCACCACCACCTGGATTGAGGTGGTGGCTATCGCCTCACAGCGGCACTACCGCCGGAGGGGCATTTTCTGGCGAACTCGAGGGGTTAATTTTTCACGAAAAAGTTTGTATTTTCTTGTCACCGATCGGGATCAATTAAGCCCGATTTCTCCACCTAATGGTCTAAAGATCTTGCACAGAAGAGAAGGAGAAGGGCTAGACCTGCAGGCGAGCTTGGCGGCATGTGAGGTACTGGTGTGCCATAGCCGATGATCTCAGTTCTCCTCCCTGCTGAATTCTCAACTCTCCACCTAAACCAATGATGTAAACGTTTGTTTTGATTGGTTGGAAGCTTTTAAAACTGATGGTTGTTTTGGGGAGTGGGAGAGGCTACACTTGAATAGACATTAATGGCCATAGGGGGATATTCGGCCATGGTGAATTGGAGTCTTTTCATATGCTTGGCTGGCTGGAATTGATTGCAAACTCCTCCCAAACGTCAGGGGAGATGAATGGAGGCTTAGGGGGGAAGAATGAGGAAGCCTCTTTGCATTCTCCATTATTCTCCCATCTTTCTCTCTCCTCCCTTAAATGGAAAACTCCACCTTCTCTCTCACAGTCATCACCTCCAAAAATTATGTAGTATTCTAGCTGGTTTATACTTGCTTTAGCTAGCGGGCCATCCTAATTGGGCCTATCCCATTTGGATTGATTTGGTTTTGGCCATCTTCCTCATTTTGGGCTTGGTTTGACCAAGGTTGACTTGGGGGTATTGACTTGGTCAAATGAGTGGGCTGACTGGTCAACTAGGTGTCTTAGTCCCTTGCCACCACCACCCATGTCCACTAGTGACTTGGTGCCATCCACTTATGTCAAATTAGTGCAATTTGAACAAACTAGGGTAAGGGATGACTCTGGTCAATTCCACCCCTTGGTTGACCCCTAATGGGTTATTTGGGCTTTCAGAGGTCCCTATGGGGTTGAGAATGACATGGTTGGGTCAAGTGGTCATGTTAGGGGTCATTGGCCAAACCCTTGCTTATATGTCTAGGAACTACTATTTCTAGATCAAGGTGCTTTCACCTATTTTTCATAGGCACCCATGGCCCTCCTGGTCTTCGTAAAGCTTTGTCATGACCTATTCATGACAAAAGACCTCCTAGGGGTCTGATTGTTTGTGGGATGTTACAATTGATGAGATATAGGTTCCTTAGCCCGTGCAATAGTGATGAGTTCGATATTTAAATTGTTTTTTGGACTTATTTGGGGTAGTTTTCACGCATGCGCACCACACTTCTCATTCATTATTGCTTATATTTGATTTGATTAGTATTTTACAGACTGCCTTCACTCAATGTCTGTGAACTTAGATGCATAATTGCTTTGCAAACTACTGGGCTTTGACTATCCATACCTTATTCAACGCCTTTTGGTATCTTGCATTGAGTGAACTAGCTACACTCAAAGCCTGTGGACTTAGGCAAATTTTTAGCCTTTCTAGCATCCTTCTTTAACATATGGCATTGAGTGAACTGGCTTCACTCAACTCCTGTAGACTTGGATAGATTTCTTTCTCTCCACTTCTCTACCTTTTCACCACCTGTCACAACCACTTGGAATACCTGTCCAATCAATGCGACAAGGACGAACCTACATACATGAACTTGAATATAAATCAAGTACAACTACATGTATACCATTAACTTGTTTGACTTCTACAAATCTGGGACATTGTGAGCAATGGACCCAATAGTCTCCCCTATTTGAAGAAGTCAAAACCCTCAAACAACATTCTGAGTTAATGATATACACTAACATATGTAGCAATAAAACATTAAATTGGAAAACTTATAACAAGAGAACAAGAGCGTCAAGTTATAGGTTACCACCTTTCCTTTCCTACAGGGTGATCATCATCACTTCTTGCTCCCCCTGTTTTGCTACCGCCTGTCCTTGATCATTTCCTTGATTATTTCCTTCTCCCCCTTTTTGACTTCTTTAGAATAGTTAGGGAGGTGCTAGCCTCTGATTATCTTATACCCCTTTTTGAGTTCAGATAATCAACTGTTACAGCTGCTTGCTCCTTCTCTACAGGAAGCTGAATCTATCCCTGAAAGTTCTATACTTGCTCCCCCTCAACTGAGGAATCTTCTATCATCCTTTCCGATAGACACTTTAGTCTACTCTAGTTTGGATAGCACTTGAACCACTTGAAAAATTTTCATACCACTGAAGGTCTTTTCCACCTGCAATTAGTAGTACAACCTGCAACTAAAATAACACAAGGTGCAACTGAAGCTATAGCAAGTTTAACATACCCAACTCAATCTTGAAGGTGTTGAACTTTGCTTAATCATGTGGCTTAGTGAAGATGTCAGCCACTTGCTTGTCTATAGAGATAAACTCAAGACTGATGTCAGCCACTTGCTAGTCTGGATAGCATTAGTAGAATCATAGTGCAAAGGAGTTCTACTTATCTCGAGGTTAAAGTCCTAGAGCTGATGCTGGATCCACAACAACTATGCACAGCATCTACCTGCTGAGATATACTCTAACTCAGCTGTTGAGATTGCAATACTAGTCTGCTTCTTGCTGCTCCAAGACACTAGTATTCCTCCCTAGAACTAATATATGCCTGAAGTGTTCTTCCTGTCCTCTTTGCAGCCAGTAAAATATGCATCTGAATAGCCTATTAGTTCAAAACCCTATTTCTAGGGTACCATAGGCCAAGATCTGGTGTGCCCTTAAGATACCTCAAAATCCTCTTATCAGCAGAGTAGTGAGATTCTTTAGGGCTACCCTGATACCTAGCACAAACACATGTAACATACATGATGTATGTCTGCATGCATTAAGATATAGAAGGGAGCCAATTATCCATCTATACAAAGTTTCATCAACAAGTTTCCCAGCCTCACCTTTGTATATATGCATACTTGACCCCATAAGTGTTTTCATGGTGGAGGCATTCTCCATTCCAAACTTTTTGATCAACTCCCTGGTGAACTTAGACTAGTATATGGATAATTCATCTTCAGTCTATCTTACTTTGAGGCCCAAGAAGAACTTAAGTTCACCCATACTGCTCATCTCAAACTTTCCTTGCATAAGTTTGGGAAATTTCCTACAAAAGTTATCATCAGTAGATCCAAAGATTGTGTCATCTACATAAATCTGGACAAGGATGATCTTGCACTTAGATTCCCTTAGGAATAGGGTCTTGTCTATCTTCCCCCTTGAGAATTTGTTCTTAATAAGAAAGCTAGACAATATCTCATACCATGCTCTAGGGGCTTGCTTTAGCACATATAACTAGATCTTTCCTAAGTCTAAAAATAGAATTGGGTGAGGTAGGAACAACAAAACCTGGAGGCTGCTCAACATATACTTATTCCTTTAAGGCACATTTCAAGAAGGCTAACTTCACATCCATTTGGTCCACTTTAAATCCTTTATATGCAACATATGCAAGGAAAAGTCTGATGACTTCCAATCTTGCTATAGGAGCAAAGGTTTGATCAAAGTAAATACCTTCTTCTTGTTTGTACCGCTTAGCTACTAGCCTAGCCTTATTCTTGATTATAATGCCATTTTCATCAAGTTTATTCCTATAAATCCACTTGACTCCAATGACATTATGTCCTTGTGGTCTGGAAATCAGCTTTTAGACCTTACACCACTTAAACTAGTTCAGTTCCTCTAGCATAGCTACAATCCAGAACTAATCTATATTGGCCTCTTCAAATCTTTTGGACTCTACTTATGACAGGAAGCTTGAGTATTATGCGGTGTTGATACTTCTGCTCATAGTCACCACTCCTTGGCTAGCATCACTAATAATCAGGTGTCTTGGATGATCCCTTAGTTTCGTGATAGCTGGAGGAAATCTTCCTTCAGCATTCTGAGCTTCAGTGGCTGGAGATTACTGATCTACATCCACTTCAAGTGTGCCTTGCCCTTCTCCTGGAATATCCACTCCATCTTGGATTGTTGTAGCATCTTTCTTGATGGTTAGCTTGTCTATCCACAACTCTGTACTTACAAGTCTAGAAGAGGAGCTTGGAAGCTCAATGTTAATCATAGTTGACTCATCAAAAATTACATTAACAGACTCTTCTATAACTTGACTTTCCAAGTTGTAGATCCTATAAGCCTTACTATGATTGATGTACCCAACAAAAACCCCATCATAGGACTTGACAGCAAACTTAGTCACATAAGACTTCCCATTATTAAGTGCATATCACTTGCTACCAAAGATCCCGAGATAAGACAGGTTTGGTTTTCTGCCTTTTAAGATCTTATAGGGAGTCTTCTTGTGGCTCTTTTTGATAGAGGCTTTGTTAAGGACATGACATGTAGTATTTACTGCCTCAACTCAGAAATATTCTGGGAGAGATGCGTCACTTAGCAAGGTCCTTCCAACCTCTATGAGAGTTCTATTTTTCCACTCAAAAATCCCATTTTGTTGGGGTGTTCTTGGAGAAGTAAATTCTTGATGAATCCCTTGCTCTTCACAAAACTTTGTCATGCTATTAGACTGGAAATCAGTCCCATGGTCACTTCTGATTTTGACCATAGTACTATCAAACTCATTCTGAATTTGCTTGACAAACTTCATGAATATATCAAGGGTTTCATCCTTTTTCTTAAGAAAGAACACCAAAGAAAACCTAGAATAGTCATCAACCAACACAAGGGTGTAGACTTTCCTACCTAGACTATGAACTGGTATAGGATCAAACATGTCCATATGCAAGAGGTATAAGCACCTCACAAAGTCTTTGGTCCCAATGCCCTTGAAGGAAGCTTTGGTCAGCTTGTCCTTTTAGCAAGCTGAGCAAATGCCTTCCTTGGTGCATTTCATCTTAGAACCATTTCTAACTAGCTCTTCACTAAAGAGTTTACCAATAGTCTTAAAATTTAAATGAGCTAGTCTCTTGTGTCATTGAACATAATATAAGACTTTCTCATTTGCCACTAGACAATTAGGAGAGTTTATATTTAGACACAGAAATTTTAAGCAATAAACATTTCCACTCGTAGTGTCTGTCAAGATGACCTCTTGGTCACTTGACCTCTTAATCTGGCACTCAACCTTGTGGAAGACAATGACGTAGCCAAGATCAGAGAGTTTCCTTATGCTTATAAGGTTGTGTTGCAGCCCTTTAACATAATTCACTTTTGAGATGGTGACTTTGCCATTGGTAACCTTACCATAGCCTCTTTTCACTCCTCTATCTGAACCACCAAAGATAACTTTGGGTCCATCCTTCACTGGAGTGTACTCCTTTAAGTTGCTCCTTATTCCAGTCATGTGCCTGGAACAACCATTTTACAAGTACCATATGGGGGTATAGAAACCTCGACTATCCTGCATCACATAATTTACCTTTCCTTAAGACCCCAATAATTATTGGTTCCTAGGTTCTGATTAACCTAAAATGAACATGTCTTCCTATAGATTTTCTGACAGGAGGACTAACACTAGTTCTCGGCATAGTAGGATAGTGAAAGCAATCTAAGGCAAAATGCCCCCACCTTACCACAACACCAATGTAACACCCCCATCTGTCGCATGACATATAACAGAAGGTCCAGCTGGAACCCGACGCCATATACCACAGACAGTCGGAAGGGATACTAAATGAATAATCAAACCAACCAATTAAGACTACTCGTCCTAATCACAGAGCATTCTAGCGGAAGATTTTAAAGTTGAAAGAACCCAAAATTAAATCCATCATTATGAATGTCCACAGCTACAATAATAGGAATGAAACCCCAAATACACAAAAACGGGTACATGGCCTTATGGCCTTACAAATGTTCACTTAATAAAGAGTGTTTTACATACATCGGCTCGCAGGCCGGCCACACATGATAAATATAAAACAGCTATTCTACGGCCTTCTAGGGCCAGCACAGCAACATGGGCTCCAGCCCGCTATTTGGCGCTCGGCTCCGCAGCACCTGCAAGCACATACCACCGCCTGGTGGCAAATAAAGCAACGGTCAGCTAAAAGCCGACCAAATTATAACAACCCCGCCGCTTACTCGGGACGATGGTGCTCTTTCCCTGCATAGAATTAGCCCAACAATATATATAACGCAAAATAATTTCGCCACAGATGTAGGCTCGCACGGCCAAACACCCCGTGCACTCAGGGCACATTCATGGTGAACCCTGACCCATCAGTGCATTCACCACCACCCCCAGGATGGCAACAACATGTGAGCATTTAGCCTTTCTGACCACCGTCTAAGGCTCCGGCTATGCCAACGGCCAGTCCCCATCTTCGGGTCTCTCGCACCGAACCACATAGCCTAGGTCCAATTCCACTTACCCGTTGCTCACGCCGCATGTCCAATTTAAGTCCTTTGCGCGGGCCAAGCTTCTCTCGGATCCCAAATTTTCCAAAATAATCTCATAACCCAGTTATGATCATGGCCGGTTCCCAGACCGCCAAGTTAGCAGAACACGTTTCCGCTCAGTTTTCCGGGTGCGCCTTGAAGCTAACCTCCAAGGATCCCTGCTGCAATCTACCGCGTAGAAACCCGAAAAACCCAAAGCACGGAGTCTTCTCCGGCAAAACCACATCAAATGCAACATCACCGATCCAGACAAAACACGTCCGGGTAGGCTTCACACACAATGCCTATAGCCGTACTTGCGATTCCGGGCTCTATATGCAACACGTGGGGGACTATTCACATCAACCCCAAGGAACACCACGCACTTGCCGCACACTCGCGGGAGCGGGATTCCCTATGCAGAAATAAAGAGCTTCAAACGCTCAAGTTGAGAATCGTTACCCTTGTAGTCCGTTTTGGCGCCATGAAAAAACTACGCGGTTAGAACTCTTCGCAATGACCTTCCCTCCACGGATCCGCTCTCCGATTTCAAAACGGTGCTCCGATGCTCCGCCGGCTGTCGGAAACCTTCTTCTTCTTCCTCTTCTATCTCACTTTGGAAGGGGAGAACTTTGGAGAGAAAATGGGGAATTAACCTCCTATTCCCGGCCTTAACAGAGCAGGATTTCATCTGGGCCGTCGGATCCTAATTAAAGAAAACGAACGGCTCAGATCTGCACAAAATTCTCCAGACCTGGGCCAAACACGGCTTGGCACACGGCCGTGTCCCAGGTCGTGTGCCTCGATCCAGGCACGATCGTCGAACTGCGAAACGCACACGGGGCAAGACACGCTCGTGTCTGACCTGACACGCCCGTGTCGGGTTCCTCGACACGCCCGTGTTCGTGGGCGTGTCACGCATAACCGCCACTGCAACGGACACGACCCATCAGGACACGGGTAGGGACACGAGTTGGCACACGCCCGTGTCAGATGACACGCCCGTATCATCCGGCCGTGTTTCTGGCCGTGTCCTTCTCGGGTTGAAAACGGCCAAAAAAATCACCAGCCAGACACGGCCTTGGACACACCCGTGTCCTAGGGCGTGTACCCCTACAGGCACCAAAAACCCTTTTTTCGCGACCGACTCGCACACAACTTTCGGGGCGTTACAAATCTCCCCCACTTAAGGAATTTCGTCCCGAAATTAAGCAAAGGTACACAAAAGCTAAATGATACCTGAGTGGAATAACTCGGGGTATTCCTCCAACATAGCTTGCTCTCGCTCCCAAGAAAGCTCCTCACATCCGCAATTATCCCAATGGACTTTAACCATTCAGACCTCCTTGTTGCGGAGTCGTTTGACTGCAACATCTTCAATTCGTACTGGCTTGACCCTTGTTGTTAACTCATAATCAACCGGTACCTGATTGTCCGTAACGATCTGCGAAGGCTCTTGCACTGCCTTACGCAACACCGATACATGGAATACGTCATGCAGCCCACTCAAATCCGTCGACAACTTCAACCTATACGCTGCCTCGCCAACACGCTCCAGGATTTCAAATTGTCCAAGGTATCTCGGACTCAGCTTCTTCAAGCGTCGAACCCGCGATACACCCTTGAACGGCTTGATCTTTAAATATACCATGTCACCAACGTTGAACTCCACATTTCTATGTTTGGCATTCTAATACTTTGACTGTCTATCCTGAGCAATCTTCAGCCTTTCCTGAATTGTCCGTATCATTGAAGTGGCATCTTCCACCGCTTGACGTTTATACAGCTTTGATTCGCCTTCCTCCAACCAAGACAACGACGTACGACACTTCCTCCCGTACAAGACTTCGAAAGGCGCCATTCCAATACTTGCCTGAAAGCTATTGTTGTACGCAAACTCCACCATGTACAAGTGATCCTCCCAATGCTTCCCGAAATCTAGGACGCACATGCGAAGCATGTCCTCCATAGTCCTGTTGACTCTCTCGGTTTGGCCATCTGTCTGCGGGTGAAAGGCTGTGCTGAACTTTAGCATAGTACCCAACAGACCATGCACCAACCTCCAGTCATTTGACGTGAAGCATCCATCTCGATCACTAACAATACTTCTAGGCACACCATGCAATCGTACAATATTATCCACGTAGAGTTTGGCTAACTTTTCCACTGGATCTTCCTTTCTGATTGGGATAAAGTGCGATACTTTTGTCAACCTATCTACGACCACCCAAATGGCGTCATTTCCCTTCTGCGACTTCGGCAAACCGTGCACAAAATCCATAGATATGTCGTCAAACTTCCATTCTGGGATAGGAAGGGATTTCAAGAAACCTCCGGGCTTCTGGCATTCCGCCTTCACTAATGCACAAGTACGACACTTGGCCACGTAAAGTGCCACATCCTTCTTCAAACCCGGCCACCAGAATAATTTCTTCATGTCTCTATACATCTTCGTGCTTCCCGGGTGGATTGAGTACTTGGTATGATGAGCCTCATACATCAACTCCTTCCGAATATTATCCGCACTAGGAACGCATAGACGACTGTCCTTCCTTAGCAACCCATCTTCAACCACAAACTGGGAATTTGACCCATACAAAGCTTCATCCAAGATTTGCTTCATGCTGCTATCCAGAACCAAAGCCAGCCGAACTCTATCCGCTAGATCACACTGCACCTCTGTCCAAAACAGTTTTGCCTCGGCACTAGACTGCTTATCGATGCAAGATATCTCCAATGCCTCCAACTCTTGGACCAATCTCTCATCATGTACTGATAACTAATTGGCTTGTGCGGGAATCTTACGACTCAACGCTTCCGCCACTGCATTTCCCTTCCCAGGCACATAGTGTATCTTGAAGGTGTAGTCCCCTAAGAACTCCATCCACCTCCGCTGCCTCATGTTCAGATCCTTTTGGTCCAATAGGTACTTCAAACTCTTATGATCGGTGTAAATATCGACCTCCACACCGTACAGATAGTGCCTCCAAAGCTTAAGAGAAAATATCACGGCCGCTAACTCTAAGTCGTGTACCGGATAATTCCTCTCATGAACCTTCAGTTGTCGTGAACCATAAGCTATCACTCTCCCATGCTGTACCAGAACACAGCCCAAACCACTGCCCGAAGCATCACTATAGATCTCGAACCCTTCGGTTCCACTTGGCGAACATAAAATGGGCGTCGTGGTCAATCACCTCTTCAATTCTTCAAACGCCTGTTCGCACTCCGAAGACCACACAAACTTCTGATCCTTTCTTGTCAACGTTGTGAGTGGTAGTGCTATCCGCGAGAAGTTCTCTACGAAGCGCCTGTAGTAGCTAGCAAGCCCCAGAAAACTCCGGACCTCTTCCACTGTAGTCAAAGTAGGCCACTCCCGTATCGCCACTATCTTCGCCGGATCCACAGCTATTCCTTCTCCACTGACAACATGACCAAGGAACGCTATCGAGGATAACCAGAATTCACACTTGGAGAACTTTGCATACAACTGACTTTTCCTCAATGTCTCCAACACCATGTGTAAATGCTTGTAGTGATCCTCCTCGCACCGCGAATACACCAGGATATCATCGATAAATACTATCACAAACTGTTCCAAGTATTCTCTGAACGTCCTATTCATCAGATCCATAAACACGGATGGCGCATTTGTCAACCCAAATGGCATAACCGTGAACTCGTAATGCCCAAACCGCGTACTGAATGCTGTCTTTGGGATGTCGCTCTCCCTTATCCTCAACTGATAGTAACCGGACTTCAAATCTAACTTCAAATATACAGTTGATCCAACCAGCTGATCAAATAGATCGTCAATCCTCGGGATTGGATATTTGTTCTTCTCCGTAAGTTTGTTCAATTCCCGATAATCGATACAAAGCCGCAAGCTCCCATCTTTCTTCTTAACAAAGAGAACTGGTGCGCTCCAAGACGATGAACTTGGACGCACATATCCTTGCTCTAGCAATTCCCGCAGTTGCACCTTCAACTATGCCATTTCTCTTGGGACTATCCGATAGGGGGAGCGTGACACCGGTTTGGCACCCGGTACCAGCTCTATAGTAAAGTCTATCTCCCGCTGAGGAGGGGCTCCTGGGAGATCATCTGGAAACACATCAGGATACTCGGACACAACTGGGATGCTGTCCAAACTAGGCTTAGGCGTCGAAGTCTGCACTAGTGTGACACATAGTTCTGCCCCAGACCGAACTGCCTTGAACATCTGAAGGGCTGACACTAGAACTTTCCCTGACCCCTTCATGCCCGCAAAAGTAGTCTCCCGATCAGTGTCCTGACCCAACTTGACTTCTTTACGGTTGCAATAAATGCATGCACTCTGCTCCGAGAGCCAATCTATACCGAAGATTACGTCGAACTCCACTAATGGTAGAACCAACGCCCGCAAATCAAACTCCCGGTCTCCAATCTGAATCTTCACAACACAAACCCTATCCGCACGCATTGAGCACCCATTAGGCAACAACACATCCAACTTGTTTTCTGTCATCGAGAACGGAACTCCGATGCGCGATATAAACTTTTCAGACAAGAAGGAATGTGATGCTCCCGTATCAAAAAGGGCTCTCGCCGGAAACCCAAAGATTAACACAAAGCCTAGCACTAACAAATGTAAGCTAACAAATACAAAGGTAACAACTATAAAAGTTAAACCACTGTAATTTAACACATACCTATCACCACGTCCGTTTGCTTAATGGCCTCCTGCAGACCAAGGTTGTAGACTCTAGGCTGGGTTGGAGCATGATGGGATGCAGTTGACTCCACCGACTTCCCTTTCTCCTCATAAGTCGCTCCAGGTCTCCTCTCGGACTTTGAACATCCGCTCCAACACACCCGAGCAAAATGACCAGTCTTCCCGCAGTTGTAGCAAGCTTCGGGGACTCGACTTGTAATTGCCCCCGATGCATCAGCCGAAGGGGCTGAGTTTGAAGTCCTCCGCTTCTTGTTCCATCTGCGGAATCCTGTCTTTTGGCACCTTGAACTCGGTCTTCCTTTCTCCTGGGTCCTTCTTCTCTTGAACTTTCTTTGCAACCTTTTCCAACGATCGGGCCAAATTCACCAAGGCTAGGAAGCCCTGCGCCTTAGGCCTAGCAAGGAGTAGCTGTAAATCGTCGCGAAGACCCTCATAGAATCGGTTGGTCTTCCTCTCTTCTTCTGAAAACATAGCACCAGCATAACGACCTAACCGTGTGAACTCATGCAGATATTCGTCCACGCTTCTGGATCCCTGAGTCAACCCAAGAAATTGATTCTCCATCTCCAACTTCTGAGCAGAAGGTACAAATCTGGCTAGGAACAATCGTGAAAATTCCTCCATCGGCACATCCGCAAGTTGCCTTCCCACTAGAATATGAAACTCCAACTCGTCCCACCACAGCCTCGCTTCACCTTCCAAAAGAAAAGTCGCTATGGTGGTCTTCTGCCACTCCTCAGTTATTGTGGCCGTCAAGACCCTCTTTATGGAAGAGAGCCAGTCCTCAGCTTGAGTTGGCGTTCCAACCCCATTAAACCTCGGAGGATTAAAGCCCATCACGTGCTTTAGCTGCCGCTCCGTAGTTCTCCTCGGCTCTACTAACTCAACTGCTGCGCGTTCCACCACTCTCGGCTCTGCCGGCCTAACCGGTTCTTGCTCATTCACAGGAGGTGAGCGATGCATTTGCCCTGCAGGTTGGGCATTTATCATTGCGAACACGGCTTCAGCCACCATCCTGATGGTTTCCGCTGAAGGAGGTGTAGTGATGAACTGTAAATATACGTATTTTTATGCACATTAATTTAGTCATTTTCATTTATTTTCGTCGTTTTTACTTATTTTTGTTCAATAAAATGTTCCTATTCTTGTAAATTTGCTTCTAAACTTGTTTTATTTGATTTTGTAGGAAAATACCAAAATCTGCCGAAATTTGGGAAGTACACGCCCGTGACACATTGGTCACGCCCGTGACCGGGCCGTGACTATGCATTTCCCGTGAAATCGGAAAATTTCTGAAGTAAAGGCTTGACACGCCTGGCGACACGCCCGTGTCACCCGACACGGGGCGTGACCCAAGCCCGTGTCCTCTCCTCTCGACAAATTCAACTCGATGATCGTCGAGTGTCGACACCAACAGTCACGCCTAGTGTCACGGCCGTGACCTGGGGCGTGACTCAATTTCCGCTCGACGATTTCGGATCGACACTTTTCGCTCGACATTCGTCGAGTGTCGACACCAACTGACACGCCAAGCGGCACGCCCGTGACCTGGGGCGTGACCTTTCCAGCTGGCCCGACAAGATGCTGCCGAGGACATTTGACGCAACCCGCGCCCGGTTCTACCTCCCCGACACGCCCAGAGTCACGCCCGTGACCTGGGGCGTGACTGCTGCGAACTCAGCCCGAAGTCAACTTTCCTGTCCAATCGCCAGCCGCCTTCATGAATAGTACTGTCACGCCCCCCCTACACGCCCGTGACCGAGGGCGTGTACTTAGAAATTTTTTCCTATAAATAGCCCAGTTCTGTAAGGTCCAAGGGTTCAGATTTTTGGGCCAATTTAGTGTCTTTTTGTGGGCTGCATCCGTGATTTCTAAGGCTATGTAAGGAGATTTCTCCCTTTTTTATTTCAATTCTTGTTTTGCTTTAGCTTTAGCCCTTTGTAATAGCTTGTAATAGTTTCATTTTAATCAATAAAATGTTAAATTTTCTCTTCATATATGGCTTTGGAATGAACACTTGTGCCCACTTTCCTTCTCCTTTTTATTCTTAGTTTCATCTTTGTTCTTCATTTATGAAATGTGTGTGTGTGTGTATGAGTGTAACATGCTTACTTTACATGTTTTTTTTACTTATTTTCATGCTTAGGGATGATAGGTTTTCCTCTTTACATGTCTTTAATTTTTCTCAAGTTAGGTTTTGTTTGAAATTCATGAAATGTTGAATTAGGTTTTTCTTTTTTTCTTGTCTTCTTTTAATTTCTTCAACATCTTCACTCTTATGAGTGTGTAAAAGAGTTACTAAAGTTTCTTTTGTTTTTTTTACTTAGCTTTATTTTAGGATGAAAACTTTTTTTCTTCTTTCTCTTTTATTTCAACCTTTTTAGCTCTTTTATGAAATTCTAGGAATGGAAATGTTGAAATTTTTATTTTCCAAAAACTTTGGTTTTTAATTTGTTTTGAAAAACTTTTGTCTTCTAAAATTGTAATTTCTTCTTTTTATTTGTTTTTGGCAAAACCTATGCTTGAAAAAGTAAAAGTTTTAATTTTTAGGTAACTTTGATTTTTCATGTTGTGTGTGTGAGTGTAGGTGTATAATTTTTAATGCTTTGTTCAAATCATGTAGAGTGTGTGAGTGTAGGTGTTAAATTTTAATGCTTTCTTTTAATTGCTTTCCTTTAATGCTTTATTCAAATTATGTAGAGTGTGTGAGTGTAGGTGTTAGCTTTATTGCTTTCTTGAATTCTCTTATGGAGTGTGTGTGTCTGTGTGTATTTATTTCTGCCTACTCATTAAGAGTTAAATGGCGCATCGCTTTCATTTCAGTCCTACTCATTTGAGTAGGACTCGTTATTTTCTTTCTTTATTTTTCCGCCTACTCACTTGAGTCAAATGGCCGGACCTTATTTCAGTCCTACTCGTTTGAGTAGGACTTGCAATTTTTCTTTCTTTATTTTTCCGCCTACTCACTTGAGTTAAATGGTCGGACTTTATAGCCCTGTAATCGCATTTATTTTCTCCTACTCATTTGAGTAGGACTCACTTTCATTTCAGTCCTACTCGTTTGAGTAGGACTTGCAATTTCCAGCTTTAATTTACCGCCCCCACTCGTTTGAGTGGGACTCGCAAATTTGAAATATGCAATTTTCTTTTATGTGTAACTTAGTTTCTGTTTAATTTATAATTTGGAGTGTGCGTGAGTTCTCGTTTTAGTTAACTTTTTAGCTTTCTAAATGTTGTTATTTTTCTTGTGTCCCTTTCTTATAAACACTTAGTGTTTAATTTTGAACTCGCGCCTCACTAAATTATAAGCCGTCCCCATACTGATGAGTGGCTAATCGCTATTAGCCTCGGCATCGAAGAGCATTGGGACATTTAAAATGATTTATAATAATTGAAGCTCTTTATTTTCATTTTAATTTAAGCACTTAAGGTTTACCCCGGGTTTACGACGCGTAGGACCACATATCGATGTGTGGGCCCTATTTCCGTAGTCCATATGCTAGCTAGCCGAGAGGCCGTGCATATGGACCGATCACCCCTGGGTAAATAGAGTTGCGTGCATACCCTCGAGAGAGGACTAGCGTAATTCTACCGGATTGGGTTCCCCACCCAATAGCGGGGTTCTTAGCGTAAAGCGAGCGTTAAGAGGAATCCTTTATCGGACTAACGTTCGGTCGAATAGTCTTAACGTTCAGGTGAGCAATATTCCTAGAGATAAGTGCGCTCACATTTGTGAAACCTCCACGGCCAAGTTGCCTTATTATTAATTTGAAAACTAAGTCTTTTAATTATTAAAAATTGTTTTAGTCTTAATCCGATTCGATGCCGAGCGTTAACCCTTCATCGAATATTTTCTAAATCATTTTTTTTGCTCCTTTGCTTTTCCGTCTTTTATTAAGTAAAAAAATCCACCTTTCTTTCAGTAAAATAATAGTCCTCCCGGAGGAGTAAGAATAGTCAACGCGACCCCGAGAACAATACGACCTCGGTATTCCCCCGAATATCGAGTACTACTTGCGATAGGTGCACTTGCCTACCCGAGCGAGCCCGCGGCGATCGACTCACCGAACCAACCACAGTAAGAGTCTGTTCGCGGGCGCATCAAGTTTTTGGCGCCGTTGCCGGGGAACCTCTTTTCGAGTTGCTATTTCGAATTCCGGAGTCTATTAATTTTACTTATTTTCTATAAAACAAAAAAAAACTAAAAACTTTATTTTAAAAACAAAAAAAAAGGTTTATTTTTGTTTTATTTTTGTTTGGGTGTATGACCCGAGGACAACCCTCAGAGTCTGAAGATTTAGACTTCGACCTTGAGATCGAACGCTCTCTTGCGCGTATCCGATCTCATCGCCGAAATCCTTCTTTAGATCCCGAGGAATCTATCGGAGAACCCACTGTTGTAGTTATGGCCGCGCCTAACCTTCCCCCGGCGGCCGAGCGTACTATGTCTTATTACGCCCGGCCTAACCTGGATGATTCTGGGTCGAGTATTGTTCGCCCTGCGGTGGCCAATAATAATTTTGAAATTAAGTCAAGTGTCATTCAAATGGTCCAAAACGCCGTGCAGTTCGATGGAATGCCAGATGAGGACCCGAATGTCCACTTGTCCAATTTCTTGGAGATATGCGACACCTTCAAGATTAATGGCGTCACTGATGATGCCATTCGTTTGCGCTTATTTCCTTTTTCCCTTAAGTCCAAAGCCAAGGCGTGGTTGAATTCCCTCCCGCGAGGATGTATCACCACGTGGGCTGAGTTGACGGAACGGTTCCTAACGAAGTACTTTCCGCCCGCCAAAACTGCAAAGTTGCGGGCGGACATTTCTTCGTTTGTGCAGAACGATCCTGAGTCTCTATACGAGACTTGGGAACGGTTTAAGGAATTCCTCCGCCGTTGCCCGCACCACGTGCTGCCAACGTGGTTGCAAGTTCAAATTTTTATAATGGGCTGAATTTTCAGACGCGTCAAATGATTGACGCGGCTGCCGGGGGTACGCTTAACAACAAAACCCCCAAGGCCGCCCAGGCTTTATTCGAAGAGATGGCAATGAACGCCTATCAATGGAACGTCCCGCGGGGACGGCCAAAGCCGGCGGCTGGTCTTTTTGAAGTGGATGCCACTGCTCTCTTGACCCTTCAAGTTGAAAGGTTAACAAAGCAGGTGGCGGAGATGTCTGCTGCCTCCTCCACTCCGCCTTGTTTTATTCCCCTAATGTCTGCGTAGCTGAATAGTTCGTGGACTTCATGGGAAATTCGGGTCGTCCTCCCTTCAACCCCAACAACAACCCTTATAGTAATAACTATAATCCGGGTTGGAGGAATCACCCAAACTTCTCGTGGAGCAACCCGAATAATGCTCAGCGTCCCCCTATTTCTTTTGCGCCCGGAATTCTTCCTCCTCCTCCTCTTCCGAAACCCTCCCCGATGGAGGAAAATTTTTCGAAGTATATTGCGTCCAACGAGTCAAATATCCGGAACATCACCGGATCGCTAAAAACACTCAAACAATAGGTTGGACAGCTGGCGAGGATGATGTCCGAGCGCGCGCTCGGGGCACTGCCGGGAAACACGCAGCCCAATCCGCGGGAGAACGCCAATGCTATAACCCTCCGTACCGAAAAGGAGGTGGTCGATCCAAAACGGACCGACCCTCAGGTACATATTTCACCTCCGACCCCTCTTCCCCTTTCTTCGCTTACGCCGCCTTTACCTATTATAAAAGAAAAAATTATTTTAAACAAGGCTCTTCCGTATCCGCATAAATTAGATAACGAGCGTAAGGACGCGCAATATGAAAAATTTATTTTATTATTAAAATAAATTCACATTAATGTTCCTTTTTGCGAGGCTATCTCGCAAATGCCCAAATATGCGGAATCTTTAAACGGATTACTTTCTAATAAACGTAAATTAGAGGATATTTCGCATGTATCTCTCAACGCTGTCTGCTCGGCGGCCCTTACTAATAAATTGCCCGCAAAACAAAACGACCCGGGACGGTTTTCCATCACGTGCCTTTTTGGCGATATATTAGTAAAGTACGCCTTAGCTGATTTAGGGGCTAGCATTAATCTGATGCCGTTCTCGCTCTTTTCGCGTTTAGGTTTGGGTACTCCTAGTCCTACGAATATGCGCATCCAATTAGCAGATCGCTCGGTTAAGTTCCCTATCGGGGTAGTGGAGGACGTCCTTGTCCGAGTCGACAAGTTTACCTTCCCGGTAGACTTCGTCATCTTAGATATCGAGGAGGACGCCGAGGTACCAATAATACTCGGTCGCCATTTTCTCGCCACCTCCCACGCACTAATAGATGTTAGTAATGGTAGCCTTCTCCTCCGAGTAGGCGATGACCAAGTTACTTTCTCCATTAATCCCTCGATGGACAATTTGTCATCGAGCGACGATTTCTGCTACTCTTTAGATACCTTTTTCGGAGATCGTTCTTCTCCCATTTTTGAGTCCGTATTTTTAAACGACGATATTTATGCGCTCGAAAATTTCAACTGCGATGAGGATACGTTTATAGACTTGCCTTTCGAACCAATTGGTAAGAAAGACATAGGAATTAAAACCTCCCTAGAAGAACCGCCCATCCTAGACCTCAAACCCTTATTCGCATCGCTCAAGTATGCTTTTTTGGGAAAAGGTGATACGCTCCCCGTTATCATTTCTTCGGACTTGAGTGATTCGGAGACTTCCGATCTATTGGAAGTTTTATTTAAACATCGCCACGCAATTGCGTGGCAAATCTCTGACCTAAAGGGGATTAGCCCCTCCTTTTGTACCCATAAGATTTTCCTTAACGATAATTGCCGCAAAACGATACAGCCGCAACGTCGTCTTAACCCAAACATGAAAGACGTCGTTAAAGCCGAAGTCATTAAGTTATTAGATGCGAGGATTATCTACCCTATTTCGGACAGTGCATGGGTTAGTCCCGTGCATGTCGTGCCCAAGAAGGGCGGTCTTACCGTAGTGGCGAATGAGCATAACGAGCTTGTCCCAACTCGTACTGTTACGGGTTGGCGAGTGTGCATCGACTATAGGAAACTTAATGACGCCACCCGCAAGGACCATTTCCCTTTGCCATTTCTAGACCAGATTTTAGAGCGTTTATCCGGTCATCCGTATTATTGTTTTCTTGATGGTTTATCGGGGTTTTTCCAAATCCCCATTTCCCCGATGATCAAGAGAAAACAACTTTTACTTGCCCGTTTGGCACCTTCGCATATCGAAGAATGCCATTTGGACTCTGCAATGCGCCAGCTACATTCCAAAGATGTATGCTAGCGATCTTTGGCGAGCTAGTAGAAGACATTATGGAAGTCTTTATGGATGACTTCTCTGTTTTGGACGCTCTTTTCCCGATTGCCTTCATAATTTAGATCGTGTCCTTCAACGGTGCGAGGACACAAGCCTTGTTTTAAATTGGGAAAAATGCAACTTTATGGTTCGAGGAGGTTTGGTCCTCGGCCATATGATATCGTCTAAGGGGATAGAGGTGGATAAGGCCAAGATAGAAATTATAGAAAAACTTCCGCATCCAACAAACGTAAAATCTATTAGGAGTTTCTTAGGCCATGCGGGCTTTTATCGACGCTTCATTCAAGACTTTTCAAAAATAACAAAGCCGCTAACCCACCTCTTGGAAAAGGAATCACGCTTCATCTTTAGTAGCGAATGCGAGTCCGCCTTTAATTTAATAAAACAAAAACTTATCACTTCACCAATATTAGTGGCCCCTAATTGGTCCCTTCCGTTCGAAATAATGTGCGACGCTAGTGATATGCCACTTTCCTTCTCCTTCCGTTCGAAATATGTGCCACTTTCCTTCTCCTTCCGTTCGAAATAATGTTCTTGGCCAACGCGTAGAAAAACATTTTCACCCTATTTATTATGCTAGCAAGACGCTCACTTCCGCACAAGTGAATTACACGACAACGGAAAAGGAACTCTTAGCCATCGTTTTCGCTTTCGATAAGTTTCGCTCGTATATAACGCTATCTAAAGTTATCGTTTTTACCGATCACTCCGCGCTTAAATTTTTATTAGCTAAAAATGATGCGAAGCCCCGCCTTCTTCGATGGATTCTCCTCCTACAAGAGTTTGATTTGGAGATCCGAGATAAGCGGGGAGCGGAAAATCTAGCGGCGGACCACCTCTCCCGTTTAGAAAATCCGGGTGCGGAAGCGCTCGTCGAATCTGAAATAAATGACAGATTCCCCGAGGAACGCCTTCTTGCCATTAATAAAACTTCGTCATCTTCGCCTTTGTTCACAGATTTTGCAAATTTTTTAGTAGCGCGGGTACTTCCGAAAGAGTTTTCCAGTCATCAAAAGAAGAAATTCTTTTCTGACTTAAAAAATTTCTTTTGGGAGGACCCATTTCTTTTTCGTATCTGCGCGGACCAAGCGGTCCGAAGATGCGTTGCGGGTGTGGAGTGCTTACAAATTCTTAAGCACTGCCATGAGGGTCCAGCCGGTGGGCATTATCAAGCCAACCGGACCGCTCGGAAGGCACTCGAGGCCGGCTACTTTTGGCCCACTCTCTTCAAAGACGCGCATAATTTTGTGCGCGCATGCGATAGCTGTCAGCGGTCGGGTAACATCTCTCGTCGCGATGAGATGCCCCAAAACATGTTTTTAGAGTGCGAAGTCTTCGATTTGTGGGGCATAGATTTTGTTGGCCCCCGACCTCCGTCTTTCAAAAATATGTATATTTTAGTGGCGGTCGACTACGTATCGAGGTGGGCGGAAGCGCAAGCTCTCCCCACCAACGATGCGCGAGTCGTCGTTACATTTCTTAAAAAATTATTTTCTCGCTTCGGCACGCCTCGCGCAATTGTTAGTGATAGGGGAACGCATTTCTGTAACGCTCTTATGGCTAAGACGTTAGCTAAATACGGAGTCACGCACAAGGTTGCCACCCCCTACCACCCGCAAACAAGTGGCCAAGTCGAGGTAGTAAATCGAGAGATTAAGCGAATTTTAGAAAAAATCGTTTCGCTAAATAGGAAAGATTGGTCCGTTAAACTCGACGATGCGTTGTGGGCGTATCGGATGGCATACAAAACCGCTATTGGATGTACGCCGTTCCGGTTAGTCTACGGCAAAGCGTGTCATTTACTCATAGAATTAGAACATCGCGCACTTTGGGCTTTAAAACTCTTAAACCTCGACTCCAACTTAGCCGCTCAGAATAGAAAACTGCAACTAAACGAGCTCGATGAATGGCGTGCGAACGCTTACGAGAGCAATAAATTCTATAAAGAGCGCTCTAAGTTATATCACGATCGAAAAATCAAGTCCCAAAAATTATTTTCTCCGGGCGATCTTGTCCTTCTTTACAATTCACGTCTTAGGATTTTTCCAGGTAAATTAAAATCTAGATGGTCCGGTCCCTTCCTAGTTGAAGAAGTTTTTCCATATGGAACCGTACTCGTCTCCCACCCGGACAAAGGCTCTTTTAAAGTAAACGGTCATCGGTTAAAGTCTTATATAGCAGGCGACCCAGTGATCGGTTTTAGCGAAACCATAACTTTCCTCCACATTATAAACCCGCGAAAATAGTCAAGCTACACGACTATAAACAAAGCGCTCCTGGGAGGCACCCCTCGCTTATCTTTTTCGCTCCTTCATCATTATCTTTGCTGCTTTTTCTAATAAACGCAGGGTTTCTGATCGGCCTTCCCCACCGCGTTTCAGGGAAGCTTCTACCCCCTTCCCTTTCTTTTCTTTGTACATATTGTCTTTCCTTTCTGTTCCGCATACTTACGTTACAACATTGGGGATAATGTTGGACTTAAGTATGGGGGTATTTTCGTGCTTTACTTTCTACACTTCAATTTTTCTGCTTCTCAAAAAAGAAAAATACAAAAAAATACATATAACAACAAAACAAAAACAAAAAAATTAAAAAAACATCTTAAAATGAAACAAAAAAATTTTAAATGAAAAAAACAAAAAATTTTAAATCAAAAAAACAAAAAACCAATTTTTTTTTAAATTCTCTTAAAAATACAAAAAAAAAAAAAAAGATAATAGTTCAAAAAACAAAATTTTCAAAAAAATTGCGAAAAACAAAAAAAACAAAAAAAAAAGATAATAAACGAAAAACACAAAAAAAATGATAATAAAAACTATAAAAATCAAAAAAAAAAATGTTTTGCAACAAATAAATTAAATATTCCATACTTAACTTTTCTGATATCCAAAAATTCTGTTCTGAGTTTATTTATATGTGAATACTATTAATTCTCTGTTTGCTACCCGTTTGTTAATTATTGATTGAAACATTTAAATAGCCGGGATTAAGTTTTAAAGAATTCTTTATGCTTTGTTAAAACTAGCGAACTCGTTTTAGGCACTACTTCTAATTTTTCATTAATAGGAGCACGTATATTATGTTAGGAAATAACGACTATAAATTCAATTATACTTACTTTTAGCTTTCTGAAAAAAATTGGAACGTACAAATTATTAAGGTTGCTCTCAAAAAATTTTTAGGATTACAATCTAGTTTTCATTTCTCCCCTTACTTTTCATGACCTACTTGGCATGAAAAATTTTATCCTTAAAAGATCTTATGTCAATGGGAACAAGATTTCGTTCCGTAAATATAGGCACCCAATAATTTTAAAAGATTATATAGGGAGTAAGATGATAAAATTCATTACTCCTACAAATATACATTGCGTTAATTTTTCTTATGAAGTTGAAAAACAAAAATCATATTAGGAAAATAAGATTTTGTTTTCCTAATAATCCAAAAGAAAAAAAAACATGGAGGTTCGAGAAAAAATTACCTCACCTCAAATATCAAAACCCTCTTCATAAACCACACTACCCCCTTAGCCAATTACACGATTCTAGAATTAATTCAAAAATCTTTTTGAGAGCATAATTAGTAAATTGTATTATTTCCGGTAGCACTCGTATAAGCTAGAGTTCTTATAATTCCAAACTATTTTCGTCAATCTAACCATTACAAATGTTGCCTTCTATTTGATTACATCAAGAAGTCTTTTGGCCAAAACTTTTGCGCTATTTAAATCATCTACATAATTTTAGGACTTAACTCTTACACCCCGTATATTTATTTCGATCTCTCTTATAATTGATTAAGCGATAGCCAAAACTTAGAGTTTTTTTTATTCCTTATAGATTCACCTCAAACTTTTGCTCTGGAATAGCAAAAGCCTAAGTATGTGGGTATTTGATGAACTGTAAATATACGTATTTTTATGCACATTAATTTAGTCATTTTCATTTATTTTCGTCGTTTTTACTTATTTTTGTTCAATAAAATGTTCCTATTCTTGAAAATTTGCTTCTAAACTTATTTTATTTGATTTTGCAGGAAAATTCCAAAATCTGCCGAAATCTGGGAAGTACACGCCCGTGACACATTGGTCACGCCCGTGACCGGGCCGTGACTGTGCATTTCCCGTGAAATCGGAAAATTTCTGAAGTAAAGGCTTGACACGCCTGGCGACACGCCCGTGTCACCCGACACGGGGCGTGACCCAAGCCCGTGTCCTCTCCTCTCGACGAATTCAACTCGACGATCGTCGAGTGTCGACACCAACAGTCACGCCCAGTGTCACGCCCGTGACCTGGGGCATGACTCAATTTCCGCTCGACGATTTCGACTCGACACTTTCCGCTCGACATTCGTCGAGTGTCGACACCAACTGACACGCCAAGCGGCACGCCCGTGACCTGGGGCGTGACCTTTCCAGCTGGCCCGACAAGATGCTGCCGAGGACATTTGACGCAACCCGTGCTCGATTCTACCTCCCCGACACGCCCAGAGTCACGCCCGTGACCTGGGGCGTGACTGCTGCGAACTCAGCCCGAAGTCAACTTTCCTGTCCAATCGCCAGCCGCCTTCATGAATAGTACTGTCACGCCCCCCTACACGCCCGTGACCGAGGGTGTGTACTTAGAAATTTTTTCCTATAAATAGCCCAGTTCTGTAAGGTCCAAGGGTTCAGATTTTTGGGCCAATTTAGTGTCTTTTTGTGGGCTGCATCCGTGATTTCTAAGGCTATGTAAGGAGATTTCTCCCTTTTTTATTTCAATTCTTGTTTTGCTTTAGCTTTAGCCCTTTGTAATAGCTTGTAATAGTTTCATTTTAATCAATAAAATGTTAAATTTTCTCTTCATATATGGCTTTGGAATGAACACTTGTGCCCACTTTCCTTCTCATTTTTATTCTTAGTTTCATCTTTGTTCTTCATTTATGAAAAGTGTGTGTGTGTGTGTATGAGTGTAACATGCTTACTTTACATGTTTTTTTTTACTTATTTTCATGCTTAGGGATGATAGGTTTTCCTCTTTACATTTCTTTAATTTTCTCAAGTTAGGTTTTGTTTGAAATTCATGAAATGATGAATTAGGTTTTCTTTTTTTTCTTGTCTTCTTTTAATTTCTTCAACATCTTCACTCTTATGAGTGTGTAAAAGAGTTACTAAAGTTTCTTTTATTTTTTTTTACTTAGCTTTATTTTAGGATAAAAACCTTTTTTCTTCTTTCTCTTTTATTTCAACCTTTTTAGCTCTTTTATGAAATCCTAGGAATGGAAATGTTGAAATTTTTATTTTCCAAAAACTTTGGTTTTTAATTTGTTTTGAAAAACTTTTGTCTTCTAAAATTGTAATTTCTTCTTTTTATTTGTTTTTGGCAAAACTATGCTTGAAAAAGTAAAAGTTTTAATTTTTAGGTAACTTTGATTTTTCATGTTGTGTGTGTGAGTGTAGGTGTATAATTTTTAATGCTTTGTTCAAATCATGTAGAGTGTGTGAGTGTAGGTGTTAAATTTTAATGCTTTCTTTTAATTGCTTTCCTTTAATGCTTTATTCAAATTATGTAGAGTGTGTGAGTGTAGGTGTTAGCTTTATTGCTTTCTTGAATTCTCTTATGGAGTGTGTGTGTCTGTGTGTATTTATTTCCGCCTACTCATTAAGAGTTAAATGGCGCATCGCTTTCATTTCAGTCCTACTCATTTGAGTAGGACTCGTTATTTTCTTTCTTTATTTTTCCGTCTACTCACTTGAGTCAAATGGCCGGACCTTATTTCAGTCCTACTCGTTTGAGTAGGACTTGCAATTGTTCTTTCTTTATTTTTCCGCCTACTCACTTGAGTTAAATGGCCGGACTTTATAGCCCTGTAATCGCATTTATTTTCTCCTACTCATTTGAGTAGGACTCGCTTTCATTTCAGTCCTACTCGTTTGAGTAGGACTTGCAATTTCCAGCTTTTATTTACCGCCCCCACTCATTTGAGTGGGACTCGCAAATTTGAAATATGCAATTTTCTTTTATGTGTAACTTAGTTTCTGTTTAATTTATAATTTGGAGTGTGCGTGAGTTCTCGTTTTAGTTAACTTTTTAGCTTTCTAAATGTTGTTATTTTTCTTGTGTCCCTTTCTTATAAACGCTTAGTGTTTAATTTCGAACTCGCGCCTCACTAAATTATAAGCCGTCCCCATACCGATGAGTGGCTAATCGCTATTAGCCTCGGCATCGAAGAACATTGGGACATTTAAAATGATTTATAATAATTGAAGCTCTTTATTTTCATTTTAATTTAAGCACTTAAGGTTTAACCCGGGTTTACGACGCGTAGGACCACATATCGATGTGTGGGCCCTATTTCCGTAGTCCATATGCTAGCTAGCCGAGAGGCCGTGCATATGGACCGATCACCCCTGGGTAAATAGAGTTGCGTGCATACCCTCGAGAGAGGACTATCGTAATTCTACCGGATTGGGTTCCCCACCAATAGCGGGGTTCTTAGCGTAAAGCGGGCGTTAAGAGGAATCCTTCGTCGGACTAACGTTCGGTCGAATAGTCTTAACGTTCAGGTGAGCAATATTCCTAGAGATAAGTGCGCTCACATTTGTGAAACCTCCACGGCCAAGTTGCCTTATTATTAATTTGAAAACTAAGTCTTTTAATTATTAAAAATTGTTTTAGTCTTAATCCGATTCGATGCCGAGCGTTAACCCTTCATCGAATATTTTCTAAATCGTTTTTTTTGCTCCTTTGCTTTTCCGTCTTTTATTAAGTAAAAAAATCCACCTTTCTTTCAGAAAAATAATAGTCCTCCCGGAGGAGTAAGAATAGTCAACGCGACCCCGAGAACAATACGACCTCGGTATTCCCCCGAATATCGAGTACTACTTGCGATAGGTGCACTTGCCTACCCGAGCGAGCCCGCGGCGATCGACTCACCGAACCAACCACAGTAAGAGTTTGTTCGCGGGCGCATCATGTAGCAGGCACGTCCCTTGGTGCGCTACTTTCCGCTGATTGCGGACGCTCTGACTGACCAGCACCGCTCCTACCTGCCTAAATTAGCAAAGACACACGATTAGACAACAAACAAATTGCTAAAGGCAATCATTGGAACACTCATGTTCCACCAAACAAGTGTATTTTCATTTCTAAGTGGACATTCATGGGTTCTTTTGATGTTATAACGATGACGCACACATGTGCTCACCACCCCTTAAAAGAATTCGCCCACGAATTCATTTAAGCTTGACTGTAACCAGAAGTATGATACCAAATTGTAACACCCCCATCTGTCGCATGGCATATAACAGAAGGTCCAGCTGGAACCCGATGTCATATACCATAGACAGTCGGAAGGGATACTAAATGAATAATCAAACCAACCAATTAAGACTACTCGTCCTAATCACAGAGCATTCTAGCAGAAGATTTTAAAGTTGAAAGAACCTAAAATTAAATCCATCATTATGAATGTCCACAGCTACAACAATAGGAATGAAACCCCAAATACACAGAAACGGGTACATGACCTTATGGTCTTACAAATGTTCACTTAATAAAGAGTGTTTTACATACATCGGCTCGCAGGCCGGCCACACATGATAAATAAAAAACAGCTATTCTACGGCCTTCTAGGGCCAGCACAGCAACATGGGCTCCAGCCCGCTATTTGGCGCTCGGCTCCGCAGCACCTGCAAGCACATACCACCACACGGTGGCAAATAAAGAAACGGTCAGCTAAAAGCCGACCAAATTATAACGACCCCGCCCCTTACTCGGGACGGCGGTGCTCTTTCCCTACATAGCATTAGCCTAACAATATATATAACGCAAAATAATTTCGCCACAGATGTAGGCTCGCATGACCAAACACCCCGTGCACTCAGGGCACATTCATGGTGAACCCTGACCCATCAGTGCATTCACCACCACCCCCAGGATGGCAACAACATGTGAGCATTTAGCCTTTCTGACCACCGTCTAAGGCTCCGGCTATGCCAACGTCCAGTCCCGTCTTCGGGTCTCTCGCACCGAACCACATAGCCTAGGTCCAATTCCACTTGCCCGTTGCTCACGCCGCATGTCCAATTTAAGTCCTTTGCGCGGGCCAAGCTTCTCTCGGATCCCAAATTTTCCAAAACAATCTCATAACCCAGTTATGATCAAGGCCGGTTCCCAGACCGCCAAGTTAGCAGAACACGTTTCCGCTCAGTTTTCCGGGTGTGCCTTGAAGCTAACCTCCAAGGATCCCTGCTGCAATCTACCGCGTAGAAACCCGAGAAACCCAAAGCACAGAGTCTTCTCCGGCAAAAACCACATCAAATGCAACATCACCGATCCAGACAAAACACGTCCGGGTAGGCTTCACACACAATGCCTATGCCCGTACTTGCGATTCCGGGCTCTATATGCAACACGTGGGGGACTATTCACATCAACCCCAAGGAACACCACGCACTCGCCACACACTCGCGGGAGCGGGATTCCCTATGCAGAAAGAAAGAGCTTCAAACGCTCAAGTTGAGAATCGTTACCCTTGTAGTCCGTTTTGGCGCCATGGAAAAACTACGCGGTTAGAACTCTTCGCAATGACCTTCCATCTACGGATCCGCTCTCCGATTTCGAAACGGTGCTCCGATGCTCCGCCGACGGCCGGAAACCTTCTTCTTCTTCCTCTTCTCTCTCACTTTGGAAGGGGAGAACTTTGGAGAGAAAATGGGGAATTAACCTCCTATTCCCGGCCTTAACAGAGTAGGATTTCATCTGGGCCGTCGGATCCTAATTAAAGAAAACGAACGGCTTAGATCTGCACAAAATTCTCCAGACCTGGGCGAACACGGCTTGGCACACGGCCGTGTCCCAGGCCGTGTGCCTCGATCCAGGCACGATCGTCGAACTGCGAAACGCACACGGGCCAAGACACGCCCGTGTCTGACCTGACACGCCCGTGTCGGGTTCCTCGACACGCCCGTGTTCGTGGGCGTGTCACGTATACCCGCTACGGCAACGGACACGACCCATCAGGACACGGGTAGGGACATGTGTTGGCACACGCCCGTGTCGGATGACACGCCCGTGTCATCCGACCGTGTTTCTGGCCGTGTCCTTCTCGGGTTGAAAACGGCCAAAAAAATCACCAGCCAGACACGGCCTTGGACACGCCCGTGTCCTAGGCCGTGTACCCCTACAGGCACCAAAAACCCTTTTTTCGCGACCGACTCGCACACAACTTTCGGGGCGTTACAACCAACACTCATGAATATTATACCTTCTCTTCTGAGCAGGTCCTACAGTTGGGTTAACTACTGTTTGTATAGAAGGAAGAGGTTCAACAACCTTTTCAAGTTCTTTTTAGCAAAGATCTGACTAAATATGAGTCTTTCAGCAGGCTTTCTTGGCTTGCTCTGAATGCTATTTATTGCAGTCTTCTTTGCAGATGATGTGTTGTTTATTGCATTAGAGATAGCTAGATCTGGCTTGCTAATAGACTTGCCCTTCGTTTGGGTCTTTGCTGTATGGCCTTGAGAGTTAGCCACTACCACTTTCTTGAGTGAAGGGGTTGGTGCACCAAACAAAATGGTCCATGACGGGTCATTTGGATTTCCTCATGGGGAGCCTTAAAGGCACTCACTCTCTACTGTACCTTCCACCATAGCTGTGAACCTTTTGTTCTCACTAGTGGATCTGTTATTCATCTAGTGACCATAGATACTTTCTTGGTCATATCTATTTGAAGGCGACATCACCTTCTTAAAAGGGATGTGAGGTTTGGAAGCTAGAGGTTGGACTGGAGCTTTCCCTTTCCGTTTGGAAGGGGCAACTCTAGTGTTTCCCTTAAACCGCAACCCCTTCTTACCCTTCTGAGAGGAGGAGTCTATCAAGGGCAACACAGTATTGCGTTTAGAGAAACTAGCCATAATTCTCTTCTCCCTCTGAAGCTTCTCTTCAAGATCTCTAATGAGACTATTCTTGTACTTGATGGTATATATCTGGATGAGAGTAATATTCTTGAGTTGACTAACTTCCCCAACCTTCTGATTTAACAAAGATGTTGTCTTAGTCTGCTGGGAAGCAGCAAGCTAAAGGGAGGTTATCTCCTCAACCTGCTTCTTAGTCAACATTTTACTTTTATTGAAAGAATTCAGCAATGCACTATACTTGTTAATCAATTTATTGACATATTTCATAGAAACTGAGCCCTCTTCATCACTAGATAAAGAAGCATCAGAGTCTGGACTAGTCTTATAGCCTGTCTCAAAAGAACTAGATAAAGAATATACCTTGCTTGGACCAAGCTGATTCTGGCTGGATTCTTCATCAGACCTAGCCATCAGCCCATATCAGCTGATGGATTCTTCTTCATCACCCTCCACCTCAGTATCACCATCTGAGTGTGACAGAGGGTCCCTGTTACTTATTCCAGCATCACGAAAGTCTTCAGCTTCATCTGTAATAGCAACAAGCATCCCAATGAAGGCTTCTTCTTTAGCTTCTTCCTCAGTAGTATAGAGGCCTGTGTATGCTTCTTCTTCTTCAGACTCAGATGAAGATGAGTTAGTCCATTTCTTTTACTTCTTTGTGATGAAGGACTTTACCTTCTTGCCCTTGTGATGGTGGACCTTTTTCTCACCAGCCTACTTCCTCTTGACTGGGCAGTCAGCTATCACATGCCCAGGTTGTTGTAATAATAACAAACAACTTTAGAGGAAACATATTTACTAGTATTAGAGTCATACCTGCCTCCCTTGGAATGCTTCTTTTATGCCTTGTAGTAGTCCTTCTTGTGATGAGAGGAGGAGAAAGGTCTGCTCTTCCAGTTCTTCCTCTTCATCAGCCTCTGAAACAGCCTTGCAAAGTTAGGAAAGTCTTCATCTGACAGGCTGCTGTCAGATGGACTTGGCCCTGTGCTATCTTAGTTAACGGGCCTTCTTGGAGGGAAGGGAATCCTCTCCTTGCTCCTCTTGGTGCGGTCAGCTTTGAAGGCCAAAGAATTTTCCTTGGCCTGGGATTTGTAGATGGTCTCCTCCTCTTTACCGGCAAACAACTACATCTCAAAAGAGAGCAACTTTCCAAATAGAGTATGGGGAGGAATATCAGCTAGCTTGGCCACCTCTCTGATGGCACATATCCTACTGTCCCAGTATCTAGTGAGAGACCTCAAGAACTTGTCATTAAGCTCATAATGACTGAAGACCCTACCATAGGTCATCAACTTATTTACTATCCTGAATAATCTTTCATAGCAGTCAACTATGCACTCTCCCTTGGACTACTTGAAAGCCTCATACTCCTGGTTGAGCAAAGACTTCCTGTCATCTCTAACTTCTTCAGTTTCCTCCATATAGACCACTAGAGTGTCCCACATCTCTTTGGAGGTCTTGCAGTGGACTCGATTTTGAAAGGTAGAATCATCTATGGTACTAATAATAATGTTTTGTGCCCTCTTGTCAAATGTAGCCAGTATGACCTCATCCTTGGTCATTTCAGAAAATGACCTTGGTGTCTGGACTGTTGCATCCAGAGTTGAGACCTTTGTAGGGATGAAAGGGCCCTCTTTGACAGTTACAAAAATCCTTGGGTCAGAGGTTTCTATAAATAACCTGACGCTCTCTTTCTAGATTCCAAAACTCTCTTTTCTGCAGATAGGAAGTTTCATGGAATCTAGCTCCTTATGATTCTCTCCTGAACCTATAAGTAAACTTGTTTCAGCTACCCTTTGAGATCTGCTCTGACTGTTAGGTCCTTCTTGAGCAACCTCCCTCTGATACCACTTGAAAGTCTTTAATTCCAAGATAGCTAAACACCTAGAGGGAGGGGGGTGAATAGGCTTTCTAGCCTTTTATGATTTTCCCTCCACTTAATGTATTGTGATTTAGTTTCTTAAGCTTTCAAGACAATCCCACAGACGACACAGTAATTTTATAGTGGTTCACCAGATTATGGGTACGTCTACTTTCCCTCCCACCTTTCTCACAGTGTGTTAGACAAGGCACTTCACCAAAAACTCGGCTCCTAAGAGCTTACAACATGATCTCGTAGGACCATTCAGTCTCCTCCAAGACCTACAGCTTGAGCACAAAGACCTACAACTCTGATCAAAAGACCACCTACCTCTGGACAAAGGACCTACGACTCAGGCTAGGAGGATAACCCTACCTCTGATCAAAAGGATCCTACAACTCAGGCACAAGTGCTCTACAACTTAGATCCAATCTAGATCCTACCTCAGATCAACAAATGATCCTACCTCAGGTAAACAGCCATATACTCAGATTCTTAGAACAATCCTACCACTCGGCCTTTATAAATAGGCTTACAACTCAGATCTAGAAAGATCGTACAAATAGAGAAAAGTTTGTTGATGTTGATTTAGACAACATAGAGATGATCTCTGTGTTTCCCTCCTTCTGTTCTGAGAAAGATCAAACCAGATTTTTTATTCACGGAATAAGAAAATAATCTTTAGGATAAGCTCTGCTTGGGCTATGAAGTAACTGTAACAGGGGTTGGCCTTGGTTGCTGAAGGATCAAGCGCATACCCAACTGCTCCAAAAGCCCAAACTGTTGGAGAGGGCGCTACTTAATTTCTTAAATAAGTAACAAAGCGCCACGGGTCAAGTGAAGGAATGCCGGACAAAACAATCCCCCCCGGCATCCAGCACAACCCATCAACTTAGAGGTGGAGTTACCACATGGCCCACCTGGCTCAGAGGTGGGGTTACCCCATGTCCACGGTTGCATGACCCGCCAGACCGACACAGGTAGAAGGGAAAAATCAGTATTTAATAGCGCTCCCCCGGTCTTGAACCCGTGACCTCCTCTGATACCAATTGAAGGATCAAGTGCATACCCAACTGCACCAAAAGCCCGTACTATTGGAGAGGGCGCTACTTAATTTCTTAAATAAGTAGCAAAGCGCCACGGGTCAAGTGAGGGAACGCCGGACCCAACAGTTGCTTTTCTCTTAGAGAAATATCTCTGACCTTTTTGTTGACGGTGTTGTTCTCAACAACTATCTTGTTGAACTTTTGGATCACTCGATCTACACTTCTACTTCGAGCTCTACAACAATGGCGAGGAAGAAGAAGAAGTTGCGCCACTTTGCGAAAAGAAAAACCCTACAGTTATGCTCTTTTCTGTCGATCTCATTCCTTTTATTATCCACCATCCAACAGCTCTCTTGACCCATGGGCCCAGCTTTAATTGCTGATTTATAACCTTCCTTTTACAGAATAAATTATACAGCAGGCTGCCAGCGACATTAGTGGTGTACTGCAGCTTTCTCGCAATGAATTTAAATTTTGTTGACTTATGTTGAGTTTTTCTAACGTTAGCATCTATGGACTTAACTAAAATCTCAGTTTCATCCCAAGCATTGAGTGCGTTGAGTGAACAAGACTCACTCAATGCCAGAACGCTTCATCAGATAAACTGCACTTCCAGGCATTGAGAGTGTTGAGTGAATGACCTTCACTCAATGAATTTGACTTAACCACACTTTTGCATCTCAAGCGTTGAGAGTGTTGTGTGAAAATTCATCACTCAATGCTTTTTTCCTTAGCCGCTTCTCTGAGGTCTGCCATCTTGCTGAGGCATTGAGTGTATTGAGTGAGCATGGCGTTGAGTGAACTAGCTTCACTCAACGCTTCTGGACTTAGCCAGATATCTTTGACAGATTCTCTATGGATTTGAATGAAGCAGCATGATTCAACGCCTGTAGTTGTATGGCGTTGAGTGAACAAGCTTCACTCAATGCCTGTGGACTTAGCCACTTTTCTTTATTGTCAATGCAAAGGCTTTGTCTGACTGGTATTTACTTGATGCTTCAGCTCATCTGACGTTGAGTGAGCTGTATTCACTCGACGATTCTGGACATAGCCAGAATTCTTGACAGAATCTTCAACTGCTTTTACTGCTTGAGCTTGTCTCAATGTTGCTTGGTATATGGCATTGAGTTAACTGGCTTCACTCAACTCCTGTGGACTTAGCCGCATTTTCTTCCTGGCCAATGTTGAAGCTTTGACAGACTTAGATATACTCGATGCCTCTTGTTATATGGCATTGAGTTAACTACCTTCACTCAATGCCTATGGGCTTAGCCATGGAATTGCTTTGCAGACTATTGGGCTTTGACTGTCCACACCTTACTCAGCACTTTTTGGCATCTTGCATTGAGTGAATTGACTTCAATCAAAATCTGCGGACTTGGGCGATTTTTCAGCCTTTCCAGCATCCTTCTTTGACATCTGGCACTGAGTGAACTGGCATCACTCAACGCATGTGTACTTGGACAAATTTTTGTCTCTCCACTCTCTACCTTGTGACCACATGTCACAACAACTTGGAATACCTATCCAATCAATGTGATAAGTACCAACCTGCATGCATGAACTTGATCATACATCAAATACAATTATGTGTATACAATTGACTTGTTTGACTTCTACAAATTTGGGAAATTGTTAGCAATGGACCCAACAAGGAGGCCATCAAACAGGCTGATGTCGTCACAAGTACGAGTAGTATATAGTTTTCATGCTTTATATACTTTATACATTATAAATTGCTTATGTATAACTTGGTGAATGTAGGTTTTGTCCTTATTCAGGACTATCCGGCAAGGGCACTGTTTGATATATGTGCTTCTCATTCATTTCTATCTGAGGATTTCGTATCGTGGATCGAAGTGCCTACTCTTGTGTCGGCAGATAGATTGAGGGTGTTGTTACCTAACAGATGCGTAATGTGAGCGGATAGGTCTTGTTGTGTTGAGGTACAAATAGGAAGTCAGGATTTTGGGCTGGAAGCATCGTTGCTACCGATATATGAGTTCGATGTAATCTTTAGCTTGGACTAGCTCTCGAAACAGCGTGCCTGTATAGATTGTAACTCTATGGAAGTCACATTAGGACAGAACACTAAACGAGAGACTAAATTCACTAGTATGCGAGGATCGAGCAAGATATTGATGTCTTCTCTCCAAGTAGTCAAGGTTGTTCGGAAGGGTGCGAAGTTGTTCTACATGTTGTTGGAGGCTGTTGAACCAAAGTATAGTTTGAGTGACATTCCTATTGTATCATGTTATGCTGATGTGTTTCCTAAAGATCTCCCTGGGTTACCGCCCTAGTGAGAGATTGACTTTGCTCTTGAGTTGGTGTCAGGTGCATTACCTGTGGCCCGCTCACCGTACTGAGTAGCGTCAAAAGTGATGCTGAACTAAAAGTTCATTTGCAGGAATTACTAGAGCAAGGCTATATACGTCCAAGAATGTCACCTTGGAGTGCACCAGTTCTCCTTGTGGAGAAGAAGGATGGATGCTTGCGTCTATACATTAATTATCAAGAATTGAACAAGCTGACGGAGAAAAACAAGTATTCGATTCCACAGATTGATGACTTGTTTGATCAACTGGTGGGATCAACTGTCTATTAAAAGCTTGATTTAAAGTCTGGCTATTTCCAGTTGCAGATTAGGGAATGTGACAAAGACAGCATTCGGTAAATGATATGGTCACTATGAGTTCACTGTAGTGCCGTTTGGGCTAACAAATGCGCCATCAGTATTCATGGACTTGATGCACCAAACTTTTTGGGAGTATTTAGATTAGTTTGTGATCATCTTTATTTACGACATACTAGTATACTCTCAATCAGAAGAAGGTCATGCAAATCACTTGAGGATGGTTTTGTATACATGATAAGGAATAAACTTTATGCCAAGTTCTCAAACTGTGAGTTTTGGTTGTCATCAGTGGCTTTTCTGGGCCATGTAGTTAGTGGAAATGGTATTGCGGTGGATCTGACGAAGATAGTTGTAATACGAGAGTGGCCTATATTGGCTTCGGTAGCGGAAGTCAGGAGTTTCCTTGGACTTGTTGGCTACTATAGGTGCTTCATGAAGAACTTTTTGCGAATAGCCTTACCTCTCACTACACTGACAAGGAAAGATCAGAAGTTCGTTTGGACGGCTAAGTACATTCGAGCTTTTGAGGAGTTAAATTGTCATTTGATTACGGCGCCTATCATGAGTTATCCATGTGGTACAAAAGGCTATGAAATATACAGTGGTGCTTTAGGGAGCGAGTTAGCCTGCGTTCTTCTGTAATTCAGAAAATTTATAGCTTATGGCTCACACTATTTGAAAGTGCACAAGCGAAATTATCAAGTCCACGACTTGGAGTTGGCGGCTGTGATTTTTGCACTTAAGCTGTGGCGTCACTACTTGTATGGTGTGAAAGTTGATTAATTCACTGAACAAAAAAGACTTAAGTATTTAATCGATCAGAAGGATCAGAACATGCAACAACAAAGATGGATGGAGTTCCTCAGGGACTACACTTTCCAGATACATTACCCTCCAGGGATGGGAAATGTGGTCGTAGATGCCTTGAGTCGTAGGACTCGAGTAGGGGCAAGTTGGCTACAGATGCATGATGAGCATCTAATATAGGAGATGGAGGCTTTAGATATTTCTTGTGTTAACAAGAATACCACTGCAAATGCATTCTTGAACTGGATGGAGGTGAAATATCACCTTGCGGAGAGAATTCAACGAACAATGGAACTAGTTGACAGTATGAAGCGCTATGCAATGGATGGGTCAAATTCCCAATTCTTCTTGGATGATGGTCTTTTGAGAAAGGACGGTCATTTGTGCGCCCAAAATGTGGGTAAACTACGGGAGGAGTTGATGTATGAAGCACACTTTACTAAATACTCAGTCCACCCAGGGAGCACAAAAATGTACAAGGACATGAAAAAGATGTTCTGGTGGCCGGGTTTAAAGAAGGACATAGCTATTTACGTGGCAAAGTGTCAAACATGTGCCTTGGTAAAAGTTGAATGTTAGAAGCCTGAAGGTTTTCTGAAGTCGTTGCCAATTCTAGAATGAAAGTTCGATGACATCTCTATGGATTTCGTGCATGGATTGCCGAGATCACAAAGCGGGAACAATGTCGTGTGGGTGATCATTGATGGATTGACAAAGGTATCACACTTCGTACTGAACAAGAAGGATGATTCAGTTGAAAAATTGGCTAAGTTGTATGTCGACAACATAGTCGTTTGCACGGTGTGCCCCATAGCATCGTCAGTGACCGGGATGGGCGCTTTACTTCAAGTGATTGTGGGCTAATCCACATGTTGTTGGGTACTAAACTGAAGTTCAGTATGACCTTTCATCAACAAACGGATGGTCAGACAGAGACAACAAATAGAACAATGGAGGATATGCTCCGTATGTGCACCTTGGATTTAGGGAAGAGGTGGGAGGACCATCTCTATATGATCGAGTTCGCCTATAATAATAGCTATTAAGCTAGCATTCAGATGGCTCCTTACGAAGCTTTATACGGTAGGAAGTATCGTACTCTTTTAGCTTGGGATGAAACATGTGAATAGAAGTTGTATAAGCGTAAAGAAGTCGAAGATGCAAATTCGACTATATGCATTATACGAGATCGGCTATTGGTGACCCAGGATAGGAAAGCTAAGTAATACAACGCCAAACACCGAAACATCGAGTTTGCGGTTGGCAATTGGGTATATGTGAAGATAAAGCCATTCAAAGGCGTGTCCAGGATTCGGCGCTTGAAAAAGTTGAGTCTGAGGTATCTGGGTCCATTTGAAGTGGTTGAGCGGGTTGGAGAAGCTACCTATTGTTTAGCTCTTTTGACGGGGCTAAGTGGTTTGCATGATTTGTTTCACATATCGGTGCTGCGAAAATCTTTGCAAGAGGCGATGCAAGTGGTGGCTGATGATCAGGTAGCAGTTGATGGTTGGCTGGCGACGAAGGTTAGACCCATTCGGATTGAGGACATGGAAGTCATACAACTACGTAACAAAGCAATCAAGATGGTCAAAGTCCATTGGGACAATTGTGGATATGAAGAATTGATATGGGAGCACAAGCACACCATGCGAGATGAATTTCCCAAGTTGCTTTTTTTTGAAAGTCATGTTGTAAGTTTATGTACTGATTTCATTCCCATGGATACAATTTCGGGACGAAATTTCTTAAAGGAGGGAAGAATTGTAATGCCCCAAAAATGCTGAAAACCGAAGGATTGGATGTTAATGCACAACGACAGAGTTAGCGCCGATGTTAGCTATTGAATTAAATTATCTGGCATCTCGAGTATCTACTGCGCGGCGATAGAAAGGTATCACATGGCGGTATCACTCGACGCACTCAATGCTTTCGACAAAGTGTTGAGTGACTACCACGCGACGGTAGTGAGCTATCGCATGGTGATATCACTCGACACACTCAACACTTTCGATGAAGCATTGAGTGACTACTAGGCGGTAGTCGTAAGCTAATGAGCAATGATAATTGATTTAAATGACTGCTGCCTCGAGAAGGTACCGCATGGCAGTAGTAAGTTAATGCGGGCGGTAGATTGCCACATGGCAGTAAGTTGGAGGATGTTTTGGGTGACAGAGCGATGTTCATTGGGCCAAGTGGCAACCGCGTTTGATACTGCGCAGTGGTAGCAGATACAACTCGGTGGTAGCTCACTTTTAAGGGTTGGCTTTGAGATTTTATTCTATTTTTCTCTCTCATAAACTCTCACTTGGGTCTTGAGATTTTTGAGGGAAGAGGAGAAGCGATCCAAGGTGTACTTGTGATCGGAATTGCGAGTCGACGCTTGATCCGCGGAGAGGAATCTGTAACGATCTGTTCCATCCGAATCAGAGAAGAAGGATATGACTCCTAAGCGATCGATAAGGGTAACAATCTTCCTTCTTGGACAAGTGAAGTTCTCTTTTTGCATATGCAAGGAATCCCCCAAGTTGGAAAAGTGAAGGGAATTCTGATGGGTTGATACATGATATCCCTGAGTAGTTTTGCATATATAATCCAAAAATTATAGTACGGAATATGCATGCTATGTGAAGCCCATCTGGACATGTTGGTCTGGACTTTTGATGTTTTAATTTACGTGTCGGAGAAGACTCCGAGTATAACATGTAGTTCATAAAGTCCGAGGGTTATGCTTGTGAACTGAGTAGCAGGAAGTACTGGGGATGCACTCCAGGAAATACCCAGAAAATACCACGGTTTTGGGATAATCGTTGGTTATCGACGGGAGACATTGGATATCACTAGCGATAGCTCTTGGTGAGCTTAATTTGTGAGGCCTGTCTCTGTGAGATCTGGGGAGCACATTTGATGATTGGATAGTGAAAGTCCACCTAGTGTCAACAATGTGCACCTATGGGGGGGGGGGGGGGAATAGGTGACGTGTAGCGCTTTTGCAGAATTTACGAATGTACATGCACAATAAAAATAAAAAGCACAGCACACAGAATACACAGGCAATTTATAGTGGTTCCCCGACTTGGGTACATCCACTTTCCCCCTTCGACCTATCTCCCAACAAGGGACGACTCGGTCTCTTCTCCAACAGGATTGAAATCCAATCCCTACACTATCGGAAGGAACCCTTCCACACGTGAGAGTCAACACTCCCACAAAACGGGTTGCACCCAACCCTTACAACATGGAACAAACGTTTCTTTACAACAAAAGTAAATATAGAATGTACACGAGATACAAACTTCGTTTGGAGACTACGGTGTTCCTCTTCGTTCGACGACGTGTTCGTGAAGTCAACGAAGAGTCTACAACCTTGGTCTCTCTTGGAGAGGATCTCCCCGGAACCGGCGGCGGCAACACGAGCGGCGGCTAGCTTCGGGATCGGCGGCTATGATGATGAGCGGCTGCTGAAAATAGAGATCCAATCTTCATAGCGAAGCTAGCTAGGTCTACCAACGGTCACACGAGGATCGGTCGTCTCGATCGATTCGGATGGGAAGTTTTTCCCGATCAACAAATCGAGAGACAAAGGATCTCTGGATAGACGCGTGAGACTCAAGCTTTGCTAAGCTTCTGTTGCCGGAGATCGGGAAGAAACACGATCAACAGCGGCGACTGACTAGCGCGAGCGGCGACGGATGCGGCGGAGCGATTTCGCGATTTTAGGGTTTGCTCTGCTCGGCTTCTTTTTCTCTGTGTGTCTACAGTTCAAAATACCTGTATATATACTGTAGATACTACTAATTTGACCGTTGTGGGACCCACAAGAAAAATCCCGAAAACCGGTCCAGAACATTGACAGCGGCAGAATCCGGTTCAGGAAGATCCAGAAAAACGCCCAAGTCAAAATCGGTGAGAATCGAAAGTGATGCTCGCCGATTCGTCGAGAATCAAAGGTGATTCTCGACGATTCGGCAAGAATCAAGATTGATTCTCGTCGAATTTGCCTTGGTTGCACGCACTGCTTTAGGCCAGGTCGAGACGGCGAGAATCAACCAGTGATTCTCGACGATTCGACGAGAATCACTAGTGATTCTCGCCGAATCGGCGAGAATCACTTGGTGATTCTCGTCGATTCTTACTTAGAAGCAGAGGTGCTCACTTAGAAGTGGCTAGGTCGAGTGCGGCGAGAATCAACTACTGATTCTCGACGAATCGGCGAGAATCCCAAGTGATTCTCGCCGAATCGGCGAGAATCACTTGGTGATTCTCGTCGATTTAAACTTAGACGAATTTTCGTCTTTCCACCTATGAGGTGCTCCTTGACCCATCCTTGCTCCTTGTCTGCTCCTGCATATTTACAGCCCTGTGCTTGAAAGTAAGTGCACTCCAATAGAGAGAGTACACGTAGGCCAACACACTGATCTGCTCAACGAGGGATTACGTCGTGCAGACCCGTGTATATTGACCTACTGCACCCTGACATTGGTGTGCACTTAGCGTGGAAAAACTGCAAGCACAACTAGAAAGAGTTTATCAAATACATAGTCTATTGACCTTAGCTTGTCCAGGGGCTTCTTCAAATCAGGTACCTTGTGGATACAATACCCAACAATCTCCCCCTATTTGAAGAAGCCTAAACCCTACAAGCTAAGGTGAATAGAGCAAATGGGAATGAAAACCATAAACTTAACATTGAGTTGAGTGAGTTATCCCTTACCAATACCAATTTCTTGGGAGCAAGCTTGGAGCCACCTTAGCCTTAGCCGAGAGGGTAATCTCCCCCTTTTCGACTTCTGTAAATCGGGGCGGTAGCATTTGACCCCTTGCTCCCCCTCAGTTCTTGCGTCCGTGCTTACACTTGATTTCCTTGCTCCCCCTCAGATCGTGCACGAGCCTGGAGCTTCTAGAGTCTTCATTCCTCATAATTGAGCATCCCTAATTCAGTCTTGAAAAGATTGAACTTGGCCTCGTCTAAGGGCTTGTGAATATATCAGCAATCTGCTTGTCCGTGGGGACATAACAGATAGAGATGTCCTTGTTTTCCACGTGCTCCCGAATGAAGTGGTAGCGTACTTCAATATGCTTCATTCTGCTGTGCGAGACAGGATTGTTGGCAATGGCAATTGCACTGTAGGAGTCGCAGTACATTGGAACTTCCTTGAACTGAAGGTCATAGTCGGCTAACTGGTTTCTGATCCATAGGAGTTGTGCGCAACAGCTGCCTGCTGAGATGTACTCAGATTCTGCTGTGGAGGTAGCCACACAGTTCTGCTTCTTGCTGTTCCATGAGATAAGCCTTCTTCCGAGGAATTGACACGTCCCGGAAGTGCTTTTCCTGTCATCCCTACTCCCTGCAAAATCAGCATCTGAAAAGCCTATTAGCTCGACATCATTGTTTCTCGGGTACCACAAGCCAAGATTAGGAGTACCTTTAAGGTATCTTAGAATTCGCTTTGCAGCGACATAGTGAGATTCCTTAGTGTTCACCTGATATCGGGCACAGACACATGTGGAGAACATAATATCCGGTCTACTGGCAGTAAGGTAGAGCAGGGATCCAATGATGCTTCTGTATTTGGTTTCATCGAAAGGTTTACCTTTCTCATCCTTATCCAGAGACATAGTGGATCCCATTGGAGTCCTCATAGATGTTGCACTCTCCATACCAAATTTCTTAAGGAGTTCATTTGTGAACTTCGTCTGAGAAATGAAGATTCCATCCGCAGACTGTTTCACTTGAAGTCCTAAGAAATACTTGAGCTCTCCCATACTGCTCATTTCAAACTTTCCTTGCATAAGTTTAGAAAACTTTTTGCAAAGATTGTTGTCCGTTGAGCCGAATATTATGTCATCGACATAGATTTGCACCAGCAAAATCTTGCCTTTGACTTCCCTGAGAAACAATGTTTTATCTATTTTACCTCTGGAGAACTTGTTCTCAAGAAGAAAACTAGATAAAGTCTCATACCAAGCTCGTGGAGCTTGTTTCAACCCATATAAGGCCTTATTAAGAAAATAAACATGATTGGGATAAGTAGGATCGACAAAACCTGGGGGTTGAGCGACGTATACTTCCTCTTTCAGGTCTCCGTTCAGGAATGCCGATTTCACATCAATTTGATAGACTGTGAATCCTTTGTGTGAAGCATACGCCAGGAACAACCTGATTGCCTCGAGCCGTGCTACTGGTGCGAAGGTCTGGTCGAAGTCAATCCCTTCCTCCTGTCTGTAATCTTGAGCCACCAGCCTGGCCTTGTTCCTTACGATGACACCATGTTCATCCAGCTTGTTTCTGAAGATCCACTTCGTGCCAATCACATTCTGCTTGTATGGTCTGGGAACCAGTGTCCAAACATTGCAACGTTCGAATTGATGTAGTTCCTTTTGCATGGCCAGAATCCATGCCGCATCCTTGTTCGCCTCGTCGAACTTCTTTGGCTCAACCTGTGACAGGAAGCTAAGATGCAATACTTCGTTAATAGTACCTCTTCGAGTTCTGACACTGACACGAGGATCTCCGATGATCTGATCTCTAGGATGATCCCTCACGTGTCGGAGCTCAAGAAGTCTGGCGTCTGGAGCTTCGACTACTTCTTGGGCTTCTCCTTCTTCTAAGATATTTGTTCCATTTTGATCTTCAACATTTTCAGATGACGTGGAGGTGGAAACTTTGACGTACTTAGGAGCGTCATCTTTAGCGGTATCATCCAGACTTAGTTGTTCAAGTCGAGCACCTGCATCTTCAAGAATACTACTGGAAGAATTGTTGTTAAGCAAACTTCCTTCATCAAATACAACATTTATTGATTCTTCTACCACTAGGGTTTTCTTATTGAAGACCCTATATGCCCGACTATGGGAACTATAGCCCATGAATATGCCTTCGAAGCATTTTTCACCGAATTTAGTACGCGGGTACTTCCCATTATTCAGTACATAGCATCTGCAACCAAAAATCCTCAAGTAGGACATGGTTGGTTTCCTGCCTTTCAGTAGCTCGTAGAGCGTCTTACGATGATGCTTGTTGATCAATGCTCGGTTTTGTACATGACAAGCTGTATTGACAGCCTCTGCCCAGAAGTATTCCGGGAGAGAAGCGTCTTTCAACATTGTCGTGCAGGCTTCAATGAGAGTTCTATTTCTCCTCTCCACAACTCCATTTTGCTGAGGAGTTCCCGGGGAGGAAAACTCATGAAAGATACCTTGTTCTTCACAAAATTCTGTCATAGCACCAGATTCGAATTTTGTTCCATGGTGACTTCTGATTTTGACCACGGAGCAATTAAATTCGTTCTGAACCTGCTTGATAAAATTAGTGAAGATGTCAAACGTATCTGACTTTCGTTTCAAAAAGAACACCCATGTAAACCGAGAATGATCATCAACTATCACTAGCGTATAGGACTTGCCTCCCAAGCTATGAACTTGCATTGGACCAAACAAGTCCATATGTAAAAGGTAAAGACATCGGGAAGATTCTTTGTCTGCGATGCTCTTAAAGGTAGCCCGAGTCTGTTTGCCCATCTGGCATGCAGGACAGGGGCTATCTTTGATGCACTTGATACTGGGAGCATCCCTTACCAAGTTCTTAGAAAACAGCATACTAATTGTCTTGAAATTAATATGTGCCAATCTCTTGTGCCATTGTTCACAAAGAGATGCACTGCCTGTTGCCACAAGGCATACGGGGGTAGATGAATCTAAACTGAGAAAATCTAAACAGAAGATATTTCTGCTCCTAATGCCTGATAATACCGTTTCAGAAGAGGTACGTGAAATTATCAGACATTTATCCTTGCAGAACTTAACGTCATAACCTTTATCACATAACTGACTTACACTGATCAGGTTATGGTTTAACCCTTCAACATAAGCCACGTCGGTGATAGAGATTATACCGTTGGAAATCATACCGTAACCTCTGGTGACTCCTCGATCTGACCCTCCAAAGATGACTTTGGGTCCATTCTCGACTGGAGTGTAATCACGCAGCAGGCTTCTTGTCCCGGTCATATGCCGGGAGCATCCACTGTCCAAATACCAGATCGGCGTTTTGGTGGCCTTTGGACATTCCTGCAAAACAAAATTAATTTGCCTTAGGAACCCAATCGAACTTGGGTCCTAGATTCCTGGTTAGCACACTCCCCCTCGGTTGGTTAACCCTACGAGTGGTCGGTCTCGCATTGCTAACATAGGGAGTCTCGTAATTCCTTGGATTAAACCAACAATCCACGGCAAAGTGACCGACTTTGCCACAGCACCAACAGTCGAATCTGTTGTACCTCTTCCTAGGCTCCTGCCTTACCCTGGGAACGGTGGGTACTGCTGGGGCCTTGGATCTGGAGGTGGAGGCCTCATGGTGACAACAGTCACATGACTTTGTCACCTTCTGTATAACAGGCTTGGCTTTTGGTGCCTGCTTTCCATTATGGCCGCTAGAGAACGAACCATAATTTCTCATGTGGATTTCCTCATAAGGTGCCTTGAAGGCACTCTCACCGAAGTTCCGGGGAAAGTTCCAACCGTCATACCGGCTCTTTGGCTTTGCAACCGAGGGCCGGAAATGATGCCCAAATGTTGACTCAAAGTCATGTTGGCTGCAAGGAAAGCCAGGCTTTCTGAACGCAACAGGACTAAGAGGAGCCTTACCCTTTTCATCAGCAGAGGCCTTCTTGGCGGCCTTATTCTTCCTCTGGTTCTTGTTTCTCCTAGATGAAGAACCAGATACCCCTATATGCCCCAAGCCAGCTCCTTTGGCCTGAGCAGAGAAGGTATCAACGACTGGAAGAACTGTTTTTGGCATAGAGAAGCTCTTGACGATCTTCCTTTCTGCCGCAAGTAGTTCTTCCAACTTGTCGACTTCCTCCTGCTTAAGATCAAGGAGCTTCAAAGACTCTGAATGCTTTGAAGTCAGGTCAAGGTGCTCCTGTCGGAGAGAAATCAAGCTAGTGACCTCTTCCCTTAGGGATACGCACTCACCCTTTAGGAATTTTACTTCCTTCTTCTCAGCCTTCAGTCTCTTACAGCACTCATCGAAAGTGTTGAGCAGAAGCTCATACTTCTCGAGGAGCTCAGCTTCACGGGCCGAAGGGCCATCCTCAGGTTCATCATCCTGAGGCTCAGGATCAGAGTCGGAGTCGGAGAGAGGGGTGTGAGCTTTTACCTTCCCAGTAAATGGGGGGCATTCTCCTTCTGAGTCCGAGCGACCCACCAGCCCGAAGTAGGCTTCCTCATCATCACTAGAGTCTGAGGAGTCAGACTCACTCAGTGTCTTTGGCCGTTTGGCGATGTAGCTCCGCTCCTTCTTCTTGTCTCTAGAGTATTTGAGCTCCTCTCCTTTCCCTTTTTCTCTTTTGCTTTGATAGCAGTCGGCCACGACGTGTCCTGGCTTATTTCATCCAAAGCAAATAATGTCAGAAGAGCGTTGTTTGTTAGGTTTAGATGCATATCTGTCAGAAGAATAATTTTTTTTCTGATGCTTGGAGGAGGAGCTGTCTTTCTTTCTTTGATTCCTCATCTTGAGGAACTTCTTGAACTCTCGGGTGATGAGGGAGAAATCCTCCTCCGACAGCTCTGAGCCGGAGGAGCATGGTTCAAAGTCCTCCTCCTCTTCCTTATTCCTCGCACGGTATGACATCGCACCCTTGCCTTTTCTGGAGTAACTGGCTTTTAGGGCCACAGTCTTTTCTTTTGCAGCAGCCTTCTCAGCTTCTTCCTCTGCTTTCCTGGTGTTCAGCTGAAGCTCATAGGACATCAGCTTCCCAAATAGGATTTGTGGATCAGTTTCTGCTAGTCTGCCAAATTCTCTGATGGCGCAGATCTTTGTGTCCCATTCCTTAGCAAGGGACCTAAGGAATTTGTCATTGAGTTCACCATTAGTGAACACTCTTCCGTAGCCCTTGAGGGCGTTGACAATCTTTAGGAAGTTCTCGTAGGTGACTCCGATCTCTTCCTTAGGCCCTTGCCTGAAGGCCTCATATTTTTGGTTCAGGAGGGATCTCCGATCATCCCTCACTTCATCCGTGCCCTCCATTAGGATGATTAGGCACTGCCAGATCTCCTGTGCTGTCCTGCAGTTGCTGAAGTTTTGCATCATAGAATCATCAACTGCGCTCACCAGAATGTTTCGTGCCTTCTTGTCCAGTCCCACTAGCATCATCTCGTCTTTGTCCATTTCAGACAGTGTCTTCGGCACCTTCTTGGTGGGATCAATGGTGGAGGCCTTAGTGGGGACATAAGGTCCCTCCTCCACGATCATGAAGAGTCGAGGATCGACTGCTTCCATGTAGAACCTGATCCTTTCCTTCCAGATCGGAAAGTTGAGCCTGGTGCACACTGGGATCTTGCCGGAGAACTTGAGCCCGTCCATAGTAGATGTTTGTCTTCTTCTTGACACTAGGGGCAGGATTCAACTCAAGGTGTTAACCTTTTTGATGAGCAACCTCCCTCTGATACCACTTTAAAGTCCACATAGTGTCAACAATGTGCACCTATGGGGGGGGGGAATAGGTGACGTGTAGCGCTTTTGCGGAATTTACGAATGTACCTGCACAATAAACATAAAAAGCACAGCACACAGAATAAACAAGCAATTTATAGTGGTTCCCCGACTTGGGTACATCCACTTTCCCCCTTCGACCTATCTCCCAACAAGGGATGACTCGGTCTCTTCTCCAACAGGATTGAAATCCAATCCCTACACTATCGGAAGGAACCCTTCCACACGTGAGAGTCAACACTCCCACAAAACGGGTTGCATCCAACCCTTACAACACGGAACAAACGTTCCTTTACAACAAAAGTAAATATAGAATGTACACGAGATACAAACTTCGTTTGGAGACTACGGTGTTCCTCTTCGTTCGACGACGTGTTCGTGAAGTCAACGAAGAGTCTACAACCTTGGTCTCTCTTGGAGAGGATCTCCCCAGAACCGGCGGCGGCAACACGAGCGGCGGCTAGCTTCGGGATCGGCGGCTATGATGATGAGCGGCTGCTGAAAATAGAGATCCAATCTTCGTAGCGAAGCTAGCTATGTCTACCAACGGTCACACGAGGATCGGTCGTCTCGATCGATTCAGATGGGAAGTTTTTCCCGATCAACAAATCGAGAGACAAAGGATCTCTGGATAGACGCGTGAGACTCAAGCTTTGCTAAGCTTCTGTTGCCGGAGATCGGGAAGAAACACAATCAACACCGGCGGCTGACTAGCGCGAGCGGCGACGGATGCGGCGGAGCGATTTCGAGATTTCAGGGTTTGCTCTGCTCGACTTCTTTTTCTCTGTGTGTCTACAGTTCAAAATACCTGTATATATACTGTAGATACTACTAATTTGACCGTTGTGGGACCCACAAGAAAAATCCCGAAAACCGGTCCAGAATATTGACAGCGGCAGAATCCGGTTCAGGAAGATCCAGAAAAACGCCCAAGTCAAAATCGGTGAGAATCGAAAGTGATGCTCGCCGATTCGTCGAGAATCAAAGGTGATTCTCGACGATTTGGAGAGAATCAAGATTGATTCTCGTCGAATTTGCCTTGGTTGCATGCACTGCTTTAGGCCAGGTCGAGACGGCGAGAATCAACCAGTGATTCTCGACGATTCGACGAGAATCACTAGTGATTCTCGCCGAATCGGCGAGAATCACTTGGTGATTCTCGTCGATTCTTACTTAGAAGCAGAGGTGCTCGCTTAGAAGTGGCTAGGTCGAGTGCAGCGAGAATCAACTACTGATTCTCGACGAATCGGCGAGAATCCCAAGTGATTCTCGCCGAATCGGCGAGAATCACTTGGTGATTCTCGTCGATTTAAACTTAGACGAATTTTCGTCTTTCCACCTATGAGGTGCTCCTTGACCCATCCTTGCTCCTTGTCTGCTCCTGCATATTTACAGCCCTGTGCTTGAAAGTAAGTGCACTCCAATAGAGAGAGTACACGTAGGCCAACACACTGATCTGCTCAACGAGGGATTACGTCGTGCAGACCCGTGTATATTGACCTACTGCACCCTGACATTGGTGTGCACTTAGCGTGGAAAAACTGCAAGCACAACTAGAAAGAGTTTATCAAATACATAGTCTATTGACCTTAGCTTGTCCAGGGGCTTCTTCAAATCAGGTACCTTGTGGATACAATACCCAACAGATAGTGACAGCTTAAATTGTTCTACTATATTAGATAGCAAGAGCTTAACTTGTTCTGTTATATGTGTGTGTGGGAGCTGACATTATTCCACATTTTGTGAGCAAGAGCTTAAATCGTTCTTCTTGGAGAAATGGGGACGCTGACCCGCATCTTTCCATTGGGCCATGAAGGCTTTGCTTTCAGCGATGGTGTGGCGATTTGAGCAACAAGATAGGATGACCTGGACCCACCTTGTGATCGGCTTGGAGTGAGACACTGGACTTGGTCATGTAGTCGATGCATAAGAGGGGTTAATGTTCATAATGTTTTGTCAGTCTCAGACTTTTTTACTGTGGTGGGACTGGTGTTTCCAGTACACCAAGAATGTGCCATGAGTGCACAGAATGTTTGGCAGTTGATGTAGATGTTTGTGGTATATTGAATGGTGCTTGAGTTGTGGCTTCTTGTGATATATCTATATATGTGGTTGTTATGCATTCACGGAAGGAATACCGCTTCCATGGGTATGTGGTAGGGCATTATAAATTAGCTAGCTAAAGTTGACTATTGCCTTGTTTGCCATCCTTGTGGTGGATTGTCCCTGTACAGGTGTTGGAGAACTGAGCGGAAAATTGCGGGTTGCAGCCCTTGATGCTATGCCGACCGGCCCTCAAAGGATAAGAGAAGAATTTTAGTGTTTTCATGTGTGGTCGACCTGCGTGCTGATGTTTGTAAACCATATTGTTGAAGGATAATTGTAAGGCCTTAAGGCCAAAACTTTTATGTATTTTTGTCAAACATTCCTATTCTATATATTAGTGGACATTTGCATGACTTGAGTTCAATTTAACCCTTGAAGCTTCCACTAGAATGCTCTGAGTTAGGTTTCGTTTGGTCTTATGATATTTAACCTGTAACACCACTAACTGTTTATGTAATATAGCGTGGGGCCCCGGCTGGACCCTCTGTTATATTTCATTTGACGGATGGAAGTGTTACACTTGTCGCGCCAATCTCTTGCTAGAGCTTCATCTCAGCCTCCTCCATCTTTCGCAAGTCTCCATGCTCCATTCCAAATGATTTCTCGCTGCTCTTGGAGAGTTCTCCGGTGAAGGGTGTAATCAGAGGATATTGAAGAAGAAGACGGGTATATTGGATGAAGGTGACAGCTCTTCTGGACCCCGGACGACAATCGAAATATGAGCACGGGCCAGGCGTGACAACCCATGATTCCGACCTTGAAGCTTTGATGAGTCTTTGTGCTTCGGTTGTATTATTCCCCTCTCTGCATTAGTAGTTTATTTATATTTTGATTGTTTGATATTTGGACATGTTGTATGAACACTAATTTAGTATAAATGCATTTGTTTATGTCTATGTGAATGCTCTCTAGTTTATGCATATGAGGAGCGCCCCCATTCCATCTCGTCACCCCCACCTTCGTTTGAGTGTCGCACTAGCAATTGCTAGTGGCGTGTGTTGCGAAGAGGTGTTTGCAACCCTCATCCATTTGCAATCCATTTCACAAGCTCACTCAATTGGGCATCCACCCTTACAAAGCGGTGAATGTGACCCGCACTAGAGATTTAGTGTTTTCTTTCTATGGAACCATCAAAACGAAGCCCATTCTTTTCGTTATCCCCTTTAAATTAATTTTCTAAGCAATTTAATCACAGGCTCACTTTATGTTCCTCAAGAGATCGATACTTGGGGATATTTGATGAGTTGTAAATATACGTATTTTTACGTACAATAAATAAATCGTTTTAGTTCTTTTTCATTATTTTTATTTAATTTTCATAATAAAATGTTTCCTTTTCGTAAATTTTATTCTAACTTAAGTTTATTTTGATTTTCTGAAATTTTTTAGGAAATGTCAAATTTTGCATAGTACACGCCCGTGTACTTTGGGTCACGCCCGTGACCTGGGCGTGTACCCTTCAATCACGTGAAATCAGCCGCAAAGTGAATAAAAAGTGTGACAAGCCCAATGACACGCTTGTGTCATTGGACATGTCCCGTGACCAAGCCCGTGTCATTCCAGCTCGACGAAAACACATTCGTAGTTCGTCGATCTGACCCGACACGCCCGTGTCAAGATGCGACACGGGAGTGTACTACTCCACCTGCCCGACAAGACAGCGCCGATGACTTTTCAAGGCGACTCGCGCCCAGATCGACCTCCCTGACACGCCCACCGACATGCCCGTGACCAAGGGCGTGACATCCTCGTGTACAGCCGCGAAGTCAAATTTGTCGTCAAGTCGATGGTCAACACATGAATAGTGTTAACACGCCCCCCGACACGCCCGTGTAGGAGGGCGTGTACCATGAAATTTTTTTCCTATAAATAGCCCTGTTCTATATGAACTCTTGTTCCCCTTTTTTGGATCCATTTTGTATAGGGGCTGCTGTTTAGATGTTTTTCCAAAGCTATGTAAAGGATTTCCTCCTCCTCTCCTTAGTTTTTGTTTTTATCTTTCCATGTAACTCGTTTTTACTTAATAAAATGTGTTGTTTTCTCCCTTTATATGGTTTTGGATTCCATCTAAACACCTCTCTTATGCAATCTTATATTTTTTTTTCTTTTGTTTATATCTTTTGTTTTTCTCTTTGTATGGGTGTGTGTGTGTATGAGTATAACTTTATACTTTTATGTTTTCATTATTTTTACTTAGATTTGTTTAGACTTAGGAGTTTTATAACTTTATTTCATTTATATAGATCCGTAAAAAGGTTTTCAAAGTGATTTTCATTTTTTTACTAACTTAGATTTACTTGTTTAGGTCGTAAAATTTCTCGTTCATTTCACTTTATTTTCACCTTTTTAACCACTTTTACGGAGTTATAAGAATGAATAAGTCACAGTTTTAATTTTTCAAGCATTTTCATTTTCATTTTTATTTTCAAAACTTTTTGCTTGTTTATTTTTTATTTCCTCTTTATATTCATTTCTACCACATTCTAGCGATAGAAATGTATTTTTTCAATTTTTCGAGCACTTTCATTTTGCGTTTATTTGCAAACCTTTTTGCTCGTTTAATTTTTATTTCTGTTTTTATGCATTTCTACCGCATTCTAGCGGTAGAAATGTTGTTGTTTTAATTTTTCAGTCACTTTATTTTTCCTAATTTTTTGTACGTGTGCGTGGGTGTATGAGATAGATTTTACCGGTTTATTTCATTCCTGTCGAGTGCGTGTGTTTTCAATTCAAGTAGAGTGTGTGGAGTATTTTCATTTCTATTGTGTGAGTGTATTTAATTTCTGCAGTGTGTGTTTGTTTTCATTTCTGTAGAGTTGAGTTTTTCATTTATGTAGAGTGTGTGTGTTTTACTTTATGTCGAGCGTGTGCGTGTGTTTTAACTTCTGTTATGTGTGCACGTATTTCATTTATGTCGAGTGCGTGAGTGTGTGCATTTATTTTCTCCTACTCGTTTGAGTAGGACTCGCTTTAATTTTCCACCTACTCATTTGAGTAGGACGTGGGTGTGTGAGTTTTCATTTTATGTCGAGTGTGTGCGTGCATTTATTTTCTCCTACTCGTTTGAGTAGGACTCGCTTTAATTTCAGTCCTACTCGTTTGGGTAGGACTCACACTTTTACTGCTTTCTTTCCTCCTTTCCTTTACTGCTTTCATTTTCAGCTTTATTTCCTGCTTTCCTTTTATCGCTTTTTCCCGCAAGCCGTCCCCATTCCGATGAGTGGCTAACTGCTCCTAGCCCTCAGTATCGAAGAGCATTGGGACAGATAAAATAGCTTTAAATAATTAAAGGTCCTGTTTTTCTAATTAATTAAATTAACTTAAGGTTTGACTCGGGTTTACGAAGCTTAGAACCACATAACCGATGTGTGGGCTCTATTTTCGTAGTCCATACGCTAGCTAGCCAAGAGACCTTGCGTATGGACCGATCACCCCTTGGTAAAAGGAGTTCCGCACTAGCCCTCGAGAGAGGAGGCGCGCAAACTCTACCGAATTGGGTTCCCCGCCCAATAGCGGGGTTCTTAGCGTAATGCAGGCATTAAGAGGAAACCTTCGTCGGACGAGTGCCCAATCGAATAGTCTTAATGTTCAGGTGAGCGATAATCGTAGAGATAGGTGAGCTCATTTTAGTGGAACCTCCACAGCCAAGTCTCCACCTTAATTAATTTGAAACATAGGATCTCTTTTTATTTAAAGTATATTTTAGTTCAAATTTTATTTGATGTGGTTGCACTAAGCTCTTCATCGGCTCTATCATTTTAATGCTTTCATTTTTCTTTGTCTTTTTATATATAATATCCCGACAAGATAAAATATCGGTAAAATAATAGTGCCTCCAGGAAAGAATAGAAATAATCAACCCGACCCTGAGAACAATACGACCTCGATATTCCACACCAGAATATCCTGTACTATACGGGATAGGTGCACTTGCCTCCTTTCGTTAAAACTCGATTTCACTGTTTATATCCAAAATAATAAATCTGCGCGCCCCGTTTTCTAACTAAAACCAAATCCGCTTTTCTATATAAACCGCTCGGGGTGCCGCGTGTCCTTAATAATTTTTGGAGTTTTAACCATCAATATTCTCCCATTTTATATTACTTGAGCGACTGATGCACTTGTCGTCAGCGCATCAAGTTTTTGGCATTATTGTCGGGGAATGCAGATGGTGTTTTGACTTAGTTATTTGGAAAAATAGTTGTAAAAGTTTAGTCTTTTTTTTTGTTTCTTCCAATTCTTCTTTTTCAAACTTTAGGTTGCTCTTGAAGATTGTTGTTGAGTGTAGTAGCATGCTCAGAATTGTTTCTCTGGGAATCCTGGTTCTCTTCGCACCATGTGGGCTAGATTTAATATCTGATGTCGTGGGTGCGGAGAGACTTCTAATGCTAGTGATAGATGCCCATGGGAAGTGGTAGCTCTAGTTCTCAAGTTTCAATGTATCAGGAACCGACATCATATGACACCTCATACACTGTACCTAAGGCCTTTGGCTACTTTGCTACACCGCACGTACCATTTTTGAATTCTTCTCAGACACTTTTTGGACCGAAGAAAAATTCAAAGTAGTGCTTGTTTTGTCGGAGCATGGATCATGCTATGAAGGATTATGTTGAGTATCTTCGGCAGATTGATGAGGATGTTGAGTCATATGTCCGGTTCATCCCAAGTCCTGCTTCAGGTTGCACACCTTCTATCTCCAGTAATGTGTCTATATCACCTTTTGAGCTTCAAGTGTAATGATGCAGGTATGCACACCAGAGTTACGGTTGATCTATGCAACAATATGGGTGTACTGACTTCCCTTGTGCATATGTCATCATGTATGACATCGATTTCTTGTCAGGAGTCGGTGCTCGATTTTTTGCTTAGCATTGCTTCTTCGTCTTCTGTGTATAATACTACATTTGTTTCTAATAATGTCATTGAAGATATTTTGAAGGATGATATAGGTACCTGTAGTGTTGTGCCCACTCCCATTGAGGATGACATTCTTCATATTGAGGAGGTGATTACCTCATCACCAGTTGAGGAAGTCCAAGTAGTGGATGTCACTGTAGTTCTTACAAATCTCTACGATATCCTTGACGAGATCGATAATTCCCTCTTGTTACATCCTACAGGGAGTGAAATGGAGATCATCTCCAAAGATGAGACCCTTTTAAGTCAATTTTTTGATTTATTTCTTCACCCTTCTCTCTTGTCTGATCCTTTACAGGACTTCACATTGGAGCTAAATCAGGAAGTGTTCGAGCCCTATGTGCTGTTCGATACGAGTATGTATCTACTGTTTGAGGAGGCAGACATTGAGCACTCTTCATCGTACTACTTACCCATGCCTAATAATCTGCGCAGGTATGTATATTTAGGTATGGGGGTAGTTGTTCGATCTTTGTATTGGTACACGTTACCGAAACGGATACTAGGACAACTGCCGGTTCAATTTAGATTTAAAGCATATCAGTTAGCATGGTTTCATTAGGCAATAAGTCGTGCTAGGATGATAATAACCCCAGTTAGCATGCTTAATATTTGACACGGAGCTCGTATCCGCTCATCCAGACGAGGTAGTGAACAAGTTGCTGACAGTTTCTTCATGGAGGAGCCTATTCTCTATTGAGGAATACGGATACCGCGAACTCACACTAGAGTTCCTCACCACATTTTGCATTCTAGATCGTGTGGATGAGAGCATCGGGTTGTCGGCTTCTATCTCCTTTTGTATGGGAGGCTGTACCTTCACATGTGGTATGGGCACACTGGTAATCTATGCTGGGATTTACACTGAGGATGAGCTCATGCAATCAGATGTTCTCTACCTATTACATGAGTTCCCCTCGGGAGTCTCCCCAATGAGTTCTGGCAGTCCATTACAGCAAGTAATCAGCCCTTCAAGGCCCATGCTACAAAGTCCATGCAGATCTGCTCTCCTGCACTGCATTACGTTCAGCACTTGATCAGGCATGGCATCAATGCCCGAGCCATGAGACAAAATGTGGTGCGGTTGTAGGACCTCCTCTACCTCTTCAGCATACACCGACAAGAGCCTCTTCATCTTAGGCATGTCCTTGCGCACTATCTTCTCCGCTAATGCACTTATCTTCCCCTGAAGTCGATAGGTGGGTCGCATTACATCACCTGAATTGCCATGGGATTGGTGATCTGTGAGAGTTTGCCTCTGATTAGTGTCGTCTCTAGAGGCCATCATATCACTATGACAATGATTCTCGCCTTCAAGTTGCTCCAGCGAAGTAGGGTTGAGGGATATTGGTGTTTTGTGTTCCGTGAGTTTCGTGCGGATGTTACTTGTTCTTTTGATTCTATCGAGGCGAGTCCATCGTCTGATACTGGAGTTCCCAACCCTACTGTCTCTTTTCCTACTATTACTGCTCCCAGGAGGCGTGCTCCTTGGCAGAGTGTGGAGGAGCAGGATCTGGCTATTATTGCTAAACTTATCCTCCTAAAGGAGTTCATGTTCAGGCAGTACGAGATATCTTTGTAGATTGAGGCACGTTTGGGTGGGGATAACTCTCTTGAGCTGGCAAGGGATTCCTTCACACAATATTAGCGGCGGCGTCGACATATTCCCCCTCTTTATCCTGTGAGGTCTCCTCCTCATTAGTTTGAGTTCAAGCTCTTCTGTTCTAGGTATTTTTTTATGGCTTCCAGTGATTTGCCTTCATTTAGTTTTTAGTTCTTTTATTTAGTTATTTTCATAATTTTTTTGATATATTTGTTTGTACTGACTTTATTTGACTGGGGCTTCGACCCCAGGGTGGTTATGAACACTTTTATCCCTTTATCTATCTAGTTTCACTTTCATTTCTATGTGGTATTCTTTTTTGTGCTAAAATATAGTGTAGTATAGCGTTGTGTAGTTCTTTTTATTAGATATTATATTGTGTTTGGCTTGGAGGCATCTTTCTGCAGGTGGAGCGGATGTGTTAAATTTAAATTTTTTGTGATGTGGTGACGAATGGTATTTATTTTTCACCATGATCTTTTGGGATGCTCATTTTTGAGCATTGATAATACCTCTTCCCCGGTTCTATTATTGATTTTTCATGCCTATGTTGCTCGTGTTGTTTAGACTAAATTTGGGGGTGAGGTGATTTCGTTGTTACCTGTGCATGTGCACATCGCAGAGCATCCTGGAAGTATCTTGTCATTTTATTCTCTCATTGTTCATAGTCATTGCATACCACTGCACCCACTCGAATGTGTGCTTAACCGTTCGTGCATGCAAAGCATTTTTGTTGTTTTGCGGGGGATTTAAAAATCACAATATTGGATTAGGATTGTTAGGTGGAGTAAAATTTTGACTCATGTAGTGCTCCTAGTCAAGTGCTCACGTCTCATTTAGAAAATCTTGTAGATTCAATTTCTTTATATGTTTGTAGTTTATATTTTTTGTTAGCGTAGATATTATGTACTCTGCTCAAAATCAATGAATCCGGTGTGAATCAAATGATAGCGTAGGATTGTGTGTAGGCGTTTGTTAGCCTCGTATTGCTTGAGTCGGGAGGAAGGTTAATTTCATTCGGTGGCTAAGAATTTGCCCCAAGCTACTCTCGAAGCATGGATACACGGTTAGTCAGGCGTGCGAGTGTGATGTAGGCCATCATTTTGGCCCTGTTGAGCTTTGTACCTAAACCGAGCGCTTATCCTTATTAGCCTCGTTGTGCCTACCAACCAGCTATTTTGACTCCACTTCATATCACCAAAGCTTAAATGCCGATCCTAGTTGCCCACCTAAGTTTGATCTTCAGATTTTATTTCATATCTATTTTGGGGTGTTGATGTGGTGATTATTTTTGTGAACATGTGGAAGTGCTATCAAGATAAAATTTGTTGAAAATATGAAAATGAGAAAAGGAAAGGAAAGAAAAGAAAATTGAGAAAAGAAAAGTCGAAAAAGGGGGTTCACAGAAAAGAGAAGTTTCTTGAAAATCTTTAATGGTTCATTTTTGTCGGAGTAGGCAGTGCACATACAATATAGTCAAATCTAAGTCTGGTGGTGTGGCGCACCCGCTTCTATTTTTTGGTGCTCAAGGATGTGATTTCTGCCAGCTCATTTGGGTTTAGTGTGTGTGCCATCGATTTTATAATTTGTCTACCTCACCTAAACACAAGTCTTGCTATAAACCTAAAGTTCTACTGATTCGTGCCTTGAGTCAAACTAGTGTCATGGAGAGAGTGTGAACCAGTGAGCATATGTCCATCAACATTGGTGGATTTCCTCGGAGTTTTTCCCGAGACCCAGTCTTTAGCAATGCTCGTCTCATCATTCTACCTACTTTCGTTCTACGTACAACCTAATGATTCACCGAGATTCAAATTTTGTGTAGAAGTAATATATTTATACGCTCCTGAAATTATAAACTGTTATGTATATTTATAACTTTCTTCTGTTGCTTTTCTGTGCGCACGTGCATGCGACATCACAAGTTACTCCATCATTGCAATTGCTCATCAAGCTAGTTATTTTTCTGTCCGCCGAGAGATGATTTTCTTGGGATGAGAAATTGGTTAAGTCTGGGGGTGTAATGAGTCTGATATTTATAGTGTTTTTTTTTCTCAACCGGGGTAGTTTTCGCGCACGCGCACTACACATCCCGTTCATTATTGCATATATTGATTTGATCAATATTTTAAACTTAGTGTACGATTTGTTCCTGTGTGTTGTGCAATTGCACATTTTCCCTTGGGGTAAGAATATGGTGCTCCCCATCAACTTTTATTGTTTTCTCTTTAGTTTTTTGAGTGTTGGAGGTGTGCTCCAGGCTATCTGTTGTTGTGCAGGTGGGCAGATCACCAGTGCTACCCTGTTCTTCTCTAGAGGAATCACACAATTGTGTGTTTTTCTTCACGCACGATCAGAGCGATCATGCGATGCCTACAGATTCATTTTCTGCGGCTCTGCCCTGGGTGGTGTGATTTGCTTTCGCATGGGCTATTTTGCCCGTGCGTGACCAAATCACACGACTTCATCTTTTTGTCTAATAATTTTAGGTTTTTATTGTCCGTGTGTTTTCTTCACACACAATTGGGTTCAACCATGCATGAAGTAAAACGCACATCCTACCTATTTGCCTGATTTTCAGTGATCTGTCACTAACCATACGATTTCTTCTCGCACGGGTTATTTTCCTTGTATGATCGAAAATGCACAGTATTCTGCTGATTCCGGATGTAGAGTTCTGTACTGATTATTAATGCCCGATTCATGCGTGGTCGTGTGTTTGACCATGCGTTACCCTTTTTCTGAGTTTACTATTTAAGCCGCAGCAATCCGCTCATTTAGGAAACGATACATTTTTCCCGTGCCTTAGGGTTCATGTTCACCCTTGTCCCCTACTCCACCTCTGACCATCATCTCGAGGAGTTCCAGCTAAGCTTTTCTCGCCAATATCTTGCTAGATCTTCCTGCGTGTTGTGCAATTGCACATTTTCCCTTGGGGTAAGAATATGGTGCTCCCCATCAACTTTTATTGTTTTCTCTTTAGTTTTTTGAGTGTTGGAGGTGTGCTCCAGGCTATCTGTTGTTGTGCAGGTGGGCAGATCACCAGTGCTACCCTGTTCTTCTCTAGAGGAATCACACAATTGTGTGTTTTTCTTCACGCACGATCAGAGCGATCATGCGATGCCTACAGATTCATTTTCTGCGGCTCTGCCCTGGGTGGTGTGATTTGCTTTCGCATGGGCTATTTTGCCCGTGCGTGACCAAATCGCACGACTTCATCTTTTTGTCTAATAATTTTAGGTTTTTATTGTCCGTGTGTTTTCTTCACACACAATTGGGTTCAACCATGCATGAAGTAAAACGCACATCCTACCTATTTGCCTGATTTTCAGTGATCTGTCACTAACCATACGATTTCTTCTCGCACGGGTTATTTCCTGTGTATGATCGAAAATGCACAGTATTCTGCTGACTCCGGATGTAGAGTTCTGTACTGATTATTAATGCCCGATTCATGCGTGGTCGTGTGTTTGACCATGCGTTACCCTTTTTCTGAGTTTACTATTTAAGCCGCAACAATCCGCTCATTTAGGAAACGATACATTTTTCCCATGCCTTAGGGTTCATGTTCACCGTTGTCCACTGCTCCACCTCTGACCATCATCTCGAGGAGTTCCAGCCAAGCTTGTCTCGCCAATATCTTGCTAGATCTTCCTCTCAGCCTCCTCCATCTTCCACAAGCCTCCAAGCTCCATTCCAAAGGATTTCTCGCTGCTCTTGGAGAGTTTTCTAACGAAGGGTGTAATCTCAGGCTATTGACGAAGAAGATTGGGATATTGGAAGAAGGTGACAGCCCTCGATTACGGCCGTAAAACTTGGATGATTCTTCGTGCTTTGGTTGTATTGTTCCCCTCTCTTCATTGGTAGTTTAGTTTTCTTTGGATTTTTGGATATTTGGAAGTGGTGTATGAACCCTAATTTAGTATAAATGCATTTGTTCATGTCTATGTGAATGCTCTGTGGTTTACATATTTGAGGAGCACCCCATTCTATCTCATCACCCCCACCGTCGTTTGAGTATCGCACTATCAATTTCTAGTGGCGTGCTTTGCGAAGAGGTGCTTGTAACCCTCATCCATTTACAATACATTTCACAAACTCGACCAACTGGGCATCCACCCTTACGAAGTGGTGAATGCAACCCACAAAAGAGTTTTTGTGTTTTCTTTATATTCAACCATCAAAACCAAGCCCAGTGTTTTTTTTACCCCTTTAATTAATTTTTTAAACAATTGAATCACAGGCTCACTCTGCGTTCCTCAAGAGATTGATACTTGGGGATATTCTCCCATTTTATATTACCTAAGCGACCGGTGGACTTGCCATCAGCGCATCAAATTTCATTGTTGTCGTCACAGTAAAGAGTTATCAGATCAACAATGCTAGGAACTACATCAAGTTCATCAATAATTTTCCAAATCCATATAGTCGCCTTCGTTCTATTTGTAACAGTGATATACTTGGCCTCAGTTATATAAGAAGCAATTATCTCCTGTTTGGAACTCCTTCAGCTTATAGCTCCTATATTCAGGCAAAACACAAGAACTTGACTAAGAATTTGAGTCAACCCTATCAGTTTGGAAGTTATCATCTGTGTAACCCTTTAATACGATCTCTTTATCTCCACTAAAAACCAAGAATACATCATTAGTCCTTCTCACGTACTTAAGGATATTCTTGACTACCATCCAGTGACCATCACTAAGATCATACATGTATTACTAGTCATGCTCAAAGAATATGAGACATCGGGTCGTGTATATAATATTTCATATATGATCGAAGCAAATGGAATAACCTTTAAGTGGTCCTTGTCTTCCAAAGATTTAATACATTAGTCCATAAAGAGACTCACACCATGAGATATGGTTAAGAATCCCTTCTTGGACTCAAACATGTTGAACTGCTTCAAAACCTTCTAAATGTAGGTACTCTGGGTCCATCTCAGAAACTTCTTCGATCTATCTCTGTAAATCTTAATACCAAGTATATAAGTTACTTCACGCAAGTCTTTTATAGAAAAGCAGCCCCCTAGCCTATTCTTAAAAGTTCGAAGGGTTGAAATTGAAAGTTTTTTAATTCAAGGTTAGATAATCACCTAGAGGGGTGGGGGGGGGGGGCTGAATAGGTCTTTGAGCTTTAGTAAAATCTTTTGCTATTTTTAAAGTTGTTCTAGTTAGAGCTTGTCCTTAAGTCCTGCAATAACAAAGAAAAGCAAGCACACAGCAAACACAAGCATTTATAGTGGTTCCCTAATTGGGTACAACCATTTTCCATCCCACCTATCCAACTTACTTGTTGGACAATACACAAACTCCTCCACTTATTCTCCTTAGAGCTTACACCTCAGGCCCTCAGCCTTACACAGATTCTTCTCAGAATCAAACTCAGAACAACAAGGGTTCCTACATCAGAGCTCTGCAGAACTCCTATAGCTCATTGATCCACTGATCACCTACCTCAACCTTATTTCTAAGGCCTACACTAAAGCTCTTCAGCCCTACAACTTCAGTCACACGGCCCTACTCTCAGAGTGTTGCAGCACTCCTACAACTCACTACCCTTTTAGGTACATACAGCTTAGACTCCTCTATGGCCTACAATCTCAGTGAGAAACTTATCACCTACAGCTCAGTGACTCTTCAGTCACCTACCTACAACACAAGGCCCTACACTCAGGATAGGAGGACAGCCATACCTCAGATCCATAAATGGATCCTACCTCCGAGATCAACACTCTCCTACCTCAGGTACATAAGCCCTACAGCTCAGATCATCACATGGATCCTATCTTAGTGTTAAATTTTTCACCTACCTTAAGCACAAAGTTCCCTACACTTAGATTCAGGAAACCTGAATTCTACAAGAAATAAAATAGGATGTTAAAGAAAATAGAGCAACTGACTCAGAGAAGTATCTCTGAGTCAACCTTTCTTGACTGAGCAGATATCAGTCCAGTCAACTTGTTGTAGAATAAATTGGCTTTCTTCTATAGCTAACACTTTACTACTGTACAGGTAATCAGCTATCGGCTTGCTGAAGAGATGTATCAGCTACACTATTCTGATGAGAACTAACTTGCTGAACTTTGAAGTGGTTCATCTATCTTTATCTACCCTCAGGCTATCTTGGCTGGACTTTAGCTTTGAAGCTTTATCGGGAAGAAGATGTCCAACTGCCTCTTTCTATTCTCTTTTTATATTTTCTGTGTTTGATTCGTTAACCCTAATCCCTTTTTGGTTTCCCATTTTATATGCGTTGATTTGAATCAATGGAAAAATAGTATGTGGGCCCACTAAGGATTGGTGAGCACTATCTCCATCAGAAAGGGACAAACCATCTTTCGGCGCTACAGCAGCTTTCTTGCAATGACTTCTTGCAATTTTGACTTTGATGACATCAGCAGTTGTCATCAACATCTGGACTTAGAAAATTTTCCATAATTTCCATCAAGCATTGAGTGATGTTAAGACACTCAACGCCATCAGCCTTGGCTCTCAGCACTTCTGGACTTAGAAGTTTTCCAATCTTTGTCTCAGCGGTTTTTCGTTATCAGCTGAGACAAGCCTTTGTCTCAGCGCTTTCTTCTTATCTGCTGTCTCAGTGATTTTTGCACTTAACTGTCTCAGCGGATTTGTCTCAGCGGTCTCAGTAGTTTTTCATTATCATCTTAAACAAGGCTTTGATTCAGCGCTTTCTTCTTACCTGCTGTCTCAGCGGTTTTTGCACTTTACTGTCTCAACAGTATTCCTCTTAACAGTCTCAACGCTTCCTTCTTTATTAGAAGCGTTGAGTGAATCTGCTTCACTCAACGCTTCTGGACTTAGAGAAATCCACCCAACTTTGTCTCTGCTGTCTCTGCCATCTCAACGTCATCTTCTCAGCGGTCTCGGTGCTTTTTTCCTTTAGACAGATTTTTTGGCTTTAGCTTGACAAGCTTTGAGCTGAGCTCGACGAACCGCAAACTGTGCGCGACGAACTTTGATCTTCTCGGCTCTCTCAAAGCTTTTTGCCTTAGTCAATTTTTCTCTTGCTTTAGCTTGACAGGCATTGGGCTGAGCTCGACGAACTGTAACCTGAGCTCGACGAACTTCAAGCTGAGTTTGACGAATTTTGAATCCTGAGTTCTTAAGCTTAACCCAAGGAATGCTGAGTTGAACTCGATGATCAGCGAGCTGAGTTCGACAAACTCTGAGCTAAGTTTGATGAAATTTGAGTTTACTGCCCAACTCATTTTTCTTCACCTATGCAATCATGGACTACTTGCATTCTAGAACTAGAGCATGCATCAAATACATTATGCCCCTTAGCATGATTGGTGATGCCACTTCAGATCCTGAGGAACATTATAGGGCACAATTCCCAACAATATCCCCCTATTTGAAGAAGGCTGAACACACATCCATGCTAAGGTGGAACACAAAAAACATATCATGATTGGTCTAATGAAATATTATCATGACAACTAGCCATCCCAGTACTGGATAACTCACTTAGATGAAATGGCTTAACACTATGATTGATAGACTAATGGTATAAGTGAATTAACAATCATTGATAATGTGAAAGTATAATTAACAACAAGAACTTTAGTAATCATTTACAAGGTAGACATTATGATCAAGATGAACCTAATCATTAACTTTAGCCAAATAATAGAAAACTTGTGATTATAGGATATATATGAAGGAACAACATTTTTATTTATCACGGATACACATTTATCATATCAATATAGTTAGATCCATCTCATATTAATTTCATTGATAAAGATTTGAACTTTTTACACTGTTGACATTCATTAGAAGACATAGATCAGACAATATTTTTTAAATAAGCTTAGGTCTTGCAGTCTTCTATCAGTTATTCTTTGAAGAACTTTCACCATCATCCTTGGTTCTAGCAATCTTCTTCAAGTTTTCAATTTTGTTCCTCTGCCTCTTGAAGTAAAGGAATGGCTTTGGAATATATTTGGAAGGTATTCTCTTGGGGTTGCTCTCCCTTACCAGATTCTCCTTGAACACTCTTTCCCTTAGGGAATTTCTTTCCAAATGTTTTATCCATTCCTCAGAAGGATATACAATATCAATGTTCTTCAAGATTTTTTCGTGGCTTACCCAAGCATTGATAATGATGGATTCAGAGGCCTCACTTAGCTGTTCATAGTCTGGGTCATCTTTGTTCTCAGCTCTCCTCTTTGTCATGAACTCCTCAACCATTTGAGTTCCTTCCCTCTTTCTTCTAGTAGTAAGGTGTACATCCTGTGCAATTCTGGCTTGTGCAGGGAAGTATTGGTCCTCTGGCCTCTTTCTATCCAGGAGGGGCAGGTGTAGTGCCACCCTGGTGACTTGAATGACATTGAAGGCTTGATCTTCAATGAGTGATGCTGCCTTATCATGACTACTCTCCCCTTTCTGCCTTCTTTAGATATCGTCTTTTGCAGCAATGAGGTGTTGGCTTCAGTTGTGTTTGATAAAGATTGGAGTATTCTCTCATTGTCAGTAAGCAGCTCATTCCTTAAGAGAATTGCCTGCTCCATGGAGTGGAGAGCAACCTTGGTGACATGTTGATTGACATGGTATACTGCACCCTTGATCAGCTCATCAGTTATACTCACATAATTCTTCACATTACCTATGTCAGCTGCAGTGAGTTTTTGGCTTGTATCCAAAGATTCCATATGGGTGGTCAGCTTGAGTCCAGCAGTTCTAGCCTTGTCAAACCAGGTGGTTACCGGTTTGTTTAAGTGGGATATTTCTTATTTAGTTTCATTTACTTTAGCTGACAATTCATTCCTCAGTTTGGCAACTGATAGATCAACATACTCCTTGAGAGATGTGGTCTGAGCATCCATGAGTGCTTTAATTTGATTTAGAAATTCCTCAATGGAGATGGGCGTAGATGAAGTATGGCTCATAGGATGAACTATAGCATGCTGGGCAGGGATCTGAGAAGGCTCCCCCTCCACTACAACACCTATAGAAGGAAATATTTCCTTAGCTAAAGCTATTTTAACATTATTAATTAAGAGACGATGAGTTTTACCTTCCATGGGTGCAGACTTAACTATCCTATTGACAACTTGATCCAAGTCTGTCAACTCCATTTGATCATGCTCCCCCTCAGACTGAGCATCCTTCTCTGGGCTTGACTTATTAAAATAAGTATCTAAAGTCTCAGGAGGCTCCCTGTTATCTTCTACAGCAGGGATGCCTTCACTTGCTGCAATACCATCGGTATCACACATGTCTGCCTCATCTTTTGCAGTAACCTCTTCTTCAGCACCATTCTTTGCACTTGTCCTGACCTTGGGATGGCATGGATTTTATCAACATGCACAGCAACATCTTGGAGTTGAATGTTTGTAAAGGATTGACTAATAGATAAGTCAACCTGCAAACCAGCATCAGCTGGAGAGGATGATCTAAGCTCTGGTTCAGAGCTGGAAGTTCTTTCTTCCTCAATAGGTTTCTTCCTTGTATCCTTAGTGGAGTCCTTTATTCCTAAAGGTTGGCTCATTGGTAGGACTCTAGTGAATCTGTCCATGGACTTTATGCCCATCCTTTTTAGATAGTGAATATTCACCCCATGTTCCTGTGTGAAAGTGTCAGGATAGGTGTTCACTAGGTATAAGGAAATAATTCTTCCCATGTTTGGAGAGGATATGTAGTCTACTATTCTCTAATATATGAGAGAAGACCATGAGGTCTTTCTGTTCAGGATAATTCTGGTCATAACTTCAAACATGAACCTAGAAATGGTGTCATGTGATCCAGGTTTGCAGATAAGTTCTTTCCCTATGATGTCTGCTAGCAGTTTTCCTCTCTGATTGAAGAATTTTCTTTCGGAGACCTAGATTTGGCCTCATTATATCCACACCATGTGAGAGCACTGTCTTTGTCCATGTCGGCGAGCTCATCTTCCTCGATAGGGTTGACAGAGGGTATATGGAGGGCCTTTCCTAGTCTCTTAGGGTTTACCTTTATTTTGATATCGTCAATCTTAGACCTAAGAGAGTTTTGAGATTGGGACATCTTAATGTCTGAGAAGAATTTCACAACCTCATTTCTAAGAATGGTGGAGGGTTCAGAAAGGGTATATTCCAAGCCTGCGGCCTCAATCATTCTTAACACGGCTTTAATCTCAGAAGAGGTATGAATGAATCCATCCCTCACTATTTCGTATACATCCTGAAGCTCCTTTATGACATTTGGCGCCATTGTAACTGAGCGGCAAGATGCTGAGACGGTCTCGGTCTTGATGGCCAGGGTTAAGGATTTAGAGTGCGATGTGGCTTTTCGTTTCTTGTTGCCTTTATATATGTAATGAAAATATTTAATTAATTTAATTAAATTTTTTATTTGACTATTAAATTAAGTTTTTTAGACTTTATGGCATACTCAACAATTCATGTTATGATACAGGGCACTTAGTGTTTTTACTATATCCCTCAACTTTTCTTCTATTTGTTCCATGCATGTTTAATTAGTGGCTTCCCTTATCGATTGGTTGAACATTTTACTTGACTTAGTAAAAATTTTGTCAAGTTAAATAGAGGGGGAACTAACATGTCAATGACCTAGTTCTATTGGCACCCAATTTGTGCATTGTTTTGCCCTAAAGCTTGGTAATAAGTTATTTGAATTTTTGAGTAAGCCTACAAAAATTAATAGTGTGAATAATTGAAACACTATTGTGTTATATTAGATTCATCTTGACCATAACTAACATAACTTAACAAATGACAAACTTAATTTCTATATAAGAGGGAGAGTTATACCTTGAGGCTTGCTTCCTCTAGCTTTTGAGGATTAGTTACTTGACAGCCACAACCTTAATTTGTTTCTTTTTTTGGAGCATATTCTAAGAGCAACTATCCTGTCCCAGACATTTCCCTAGAACACCCATTGTCCAAATACCAAGTCTCAATTTGACAGGTACTTGGACTATCCTGTAAAACAGAATTCATTTACCCTTAGACACCCAATGATAATTGGGTCCTAGGTTCTTGTTAGCATCATAAAACATTTGACCCACTCTGTAGCTAGGCTGAGCACCTTTCTGTCCACTAGTCACATTCAGGTTATGCCAACAATCAATGGCAAAGTGACCCACTTTTCCACAACACCAACATTTATGAATATTGTATCTTCCCTTCCGGACAACACAAAATTACTGTCCTTGAGAGATGTGAGCAACACCAGATTTTGCTGGATGAGCATTGCATGATGCTGCCCACTTCTTCCTGAGTGAAGGTGCTGAGGAACAGAATATAGCTGGTATAAAATGGGCCTGATGTATTTTTTGAGACTGCCATCTAGTGGACATTATCATTTCCTTACATAGAGGATATTTGGATCCAAATCTAAAGATCTTCTCCTAAACATTGTGGCTAGAGTGGACAGTCACTCTTTCTTGGATCATGTTCCTTCACCCTACTGGTGGAGCACACATTTGATTGATTCTTCTGGAGTGGTGCAAACTTGATAGTTTTAGAAGGTATATTTGCCTTCTGAAACACTGTCCTCTTATCAGGAAAATCAGATTTGAAATGGTGATTGATGTGGTCAATACCCAGCTTCTCTGAGACTTGGCAAGTTACAGCTTTTGGTAACTGCCACTATGATTGAGAAGGGTTAATCACAATCCCCAACCTCTCTGAGAACCTTTGTTCTAGATATCTAATGTGCTTCTTCTTTTCTTCTAGAAGCATGGTTTGACACTCAAGATTTTTCTTGAGCTCATACACCTCATGACTTTTCTTATAAAACTAAATAGATTTATTGTAATAGAGAGTTTTATAAGGCTTTAGGACCTCTAGTTCCTTGGCTTGCCATTTGACAAGTATTCTGCTCTCCTTTAGAGCAATTAGGAGTAGTTCAAACTTGTCAATCAATTGATTGACATCAGTCACAGATTCAAAGCAATCTTCATCACAGGATGAAGATGTAACGGTATCTGGACTAGATTCAAAGTCTGAGAAAGATGCAGAATTTGAGAGACTTTGTACCTTGATTGATTCTAATTCTTCCTTCTTTCTTTTTCAGACATTGCCATCAACCCGTGGCATCCATAGTTTTATTAATCCTCCTCATTATCACTGTCTGAGTGTGATAGAGGGGCCCTGATTCCTTTCCTGGCAGCAGGATATTCCTCCTCTTTTCCTGGATCTGCAGCAATAGATATGAGCCCTATATAGGCTTCTTCCTCTTTATCTTCAGAATCCGAGAATGAAGAATCTGTCCAGCTTCTCTCTTTCTTAGCCACAAAGGACTTTTACTCCTTCTTACCCTTGTGGTGATGGTGAAGTTTTTTCTTCTTCTTCTCATCTTCAGACTCTGAACCACTGTCAGAAATACTGACTTTCCCTATCCCTTCCATTTAGCCAGTGAGAGAATCCCACATCTCTTTGGCTGCTTGCAGTGGACCAATCTCATGAGGGTTGAGTCATCCATGGCACTCACCATGATGTGTTGTACCCTCTTGTCCATAGATGCAAAGATGATTTCTTCTTAGACATCTATGCATAAGTCTTTGGAGTCTGGATGCTTGCATCTGATGTTGAGACCTTTATGGGGATGAAAGGTCCTTCTTGAACTGTTGCAAGCACTCTAGGATCAGAGGCTTCCATTATTTGCTTGACCCTTTCTTTCCAAGTCTTAAAGTTCTCCTTGTTGTAGACTTGAAGCTCCATTCACTATGGCTCTCTATTGAACCCACAAGTGTAACCCTTTTAACTAACCTTGGAGATATACTCAGATTGTTAAATCCTTTTTGAGTACCCTCCCTCTGATACCACTTGAAAGTTATTTAATTCAAAGTTAGCTAATCACCTAGAGGGGGGGGGGGTGAATAGATCTTTGAGCTTTAGTAAAATCGTTTTCTGTTTGTAAAGTTGTTCTACCTAGAGCTTGTCCTTAAGTCCTGCAATAACAAAGAAAAGCAAGCACACAGCAAACACGAGCATTTATAGTGGTTCCCAAATTGGGTACATCCACTTTCCCTCCCACCTATCCAACTTACTTGTTGGACAAGGCACAAACTTCTCCACTTATGCTCCTCAGAGCTTACACCTCAGGACCTCAACCTTACACACAGATTCTTCTCAGAATCCAACTAAGAACCACAAGGGTTCCTACCTCAGAGCTCTGCAGAACTCCTACAGCTCAGTGATCCACTGATCACCTACCTCAGCTTTATTTCTAAGGCCTACACTAAGGCTCCCCAGCATTACAATTTCAAGCACATGACCCTACTCTCAGAGTGCTGCTACACTCCTACAACTCAGTACCCTTTCAGGTACCTACAGCTCAGCCTCCTCCAAGGCCTACAATCTTAGTAATAAAATTATCACCTACAGCTCAGTGACTCTTCAGTCACCTACCTCAGGAACAAGGCCCTACCTCAGATCGACACTTGAATCCTGTTGAAAATTGTGAAGTGAAAGTGGGTGAATGGAGGACTTGGGCTGTAACACCCCAGTTTTGAGAGAGGGTCGATTTGCATTTCTGGAATTTTTTTTGGTTTCTGGCAGGGGGCACACGACCTGCGACACGGGCGTGTCGCAGGGCATGTCGAGCCATGTCGACACTCGGCCCGGGGTGTCGACACTTTCGCTCGACAATGTGTCGAGACTAGGGCACACGGCCTGCGACACGGGCTTATTGCAGGGCATGTCGAGCCGTGTCGACACTCGACCCGGGGTGTCGACACTTTCGCTCGATAGTGTGTCGAGACAAGGCACACGGCCTAGGACACTGGCGTGTCCAAGGTCGTGTGGGTCTGTCGACGATCTTCAGTCGACGATGTTCACTCGACGAGTGTTGAGTGTCGAGACTGGGGTACACGGCCTGTGACACGGGCGTGTCACAGGGCGTGTCCTACTTGGTCGACGATCTTCGCTCGACGTTTTTCCGCGATGTCGACACAAAGGCTGTCGACGAGTGTTGAGACTTGGCACACGGCTTGGGACACGGGCGTGTCCCAGGCCGTGTCACTTCTCGGGTTGGTTTCGGGGCCGTGTCGATGGAGGCACACGGCCAGCCACACGGCTGTGTCATTGGGGACATGGGCATGTCGGATCGAAAACGGGCGTGTCGGATGCCCGTGTGTTGTTCCAGGCGCGTCGATTTGAGATGGAGAATGAGGCACACGGCCCTGGACACGGGCGGGTGCCAGGCCGTGTTCGGCCTAGGTCTTTTATTTTTTTGTCAGATCGTGGCCTTTCTTTCCATGATTTTAGGATCTGATGGTTCAGATCATTTCTTTAGGAGTTAAGTCTGAGAATAGGGTTGAAAACCTTCATTCTTCTCCAAGTTTTCTCTTACTAAAGATTTAGAGAGAAGTGAGATCAAGGAAGAAGGAGAAGGAGAGTTTGAGCTGTAGGAGAGGTTAAGGTGCTCCAACTCGCGATTCGAGTCCAGATCCATGGAGGTTAGATCATTGCGAAGGCTTTCATCCGGCTATTTTGCCATGGCAAGGAAGAGGAGTCAGAAGGTAACGACACTTCTCCTCTCGGTCTTAGGATGCATGTTTTTAGCATCTTTTCTTTCTAGCTTTTGGGCACTAAACTCTCAAATAAGAGGGGTTTTGGTTTGCCAAGGTTCAAGAGGAACCTCCGGGTTGATTGAGTCCGTCCCCGGCATGATTTGCATTAGAGATCCGCTCCGTTAGTGGATTAGGCATGGTGGGTAAAGCCGTAGTAGCGACCGTTAGTCCGACTCGGTGATGTTGCATACGAACGTTAAGGATTCGTAGAGTTTTCGTTGCGGCAAGACGCCGTTTGTGATGTGGTGGTGTTTTCCCCCTTTTTCTCGAGTGAGTACGTGTAGTTGGAACCGGGCAAGGTTAGCTCTTCGTGGCAGTAGATGTTTTCCTTGGTGGACAAGGTTTGCTCCGCATGAGTTGGAGATGGTTTCCTTAGTGCACGGGAATGCTGCAGTACAAATGAGGGACTAGGGTGGTTTTGTCTTGGTTTGTGTTGTGCCAAGGCGTGGCTTTGTCTCCGTGGTCGGCTGGCTATCCCGTGACGTTCACGTCATGTGAGGAGAGTGTCCCGGCGAGACTAGTCCCCTTCTGTGAGACTGACAAGAATGCCAAGCATGGGGACAAGCCCGGGCAATGAGGCCATGAGCGGGTGGGGTCCGACAAGGCTTCTTAGAATCGGTCAGTTTTGTGTTTGTTGTAATCCTGACATGAGATGTCAGAGCTTGTAGGCAAGCATGGGGCTAAGACCTTGAGCGGGTGGGGCCTTGACAAGAATTCCTTGAGGCGGCCTGTGAGCCGTTGGTGGAAATGGTGACCCCCCCTTTGTTTGCGGCTTTATGCCAGTGGGGAATCGATGAGTACCCATATGATGTGATGATGTGCTAGATGCATACGAGTTAGGGTGCCTTGGGTGAAACCCAGGTTATTGCATACATAATTGCATAAGTAGGCCCTTTTATTATATGCTCAACCAGTAGAGAACATGTATGATGTGTGTGACATCCAAGCCTGTTTCTGTAGTTGCTTTTCTTGCTTATGATTATTGCATACGAAGTGCTAACTTGCAGGTTGGAGGGGTACACCGGGGTCTGTTAGGGGCGGCCAGGAGGAGATGTGTTGTTACACAGTTTGAGGTCACCCTTTGCTGAGCCGCGTTACTAATAAATTTTACAGGGCAAGGATCGCATGCAGGAGCTAGCTCGTCGGCCAGAAAGGCCTAAGCCTCATGAAGTGCTTTTCTTTTAGTAGCTCTACTTATGTGATGTTGTATGTTTGAGACTCATGTTGTCCGGCTTGTATGCCGAGGTAGACTAGGAGTGCTAAGCACATTCATGACTGTTGTATTATTTGATTTTGGACACTTGTTGTAAGGCCATAAGGCCATTTCTTTTACTCTTCTAGTGGTGGATAACTTCTTGTCTTGCTTGTGTTTCCGCTGTGTTGTGCAAAGTGTTTTGAGTGTGGGTAGCTATATCAACTTTTAATATTAAAGCTGTGGCGTCCGTATGTTGTGGGGCCCCGGCCGGACACATATTATACGTTCATTACAGGAGAGGTGTAACAATTTGGTATCAGAGGGAGGTTAGATTCAAGGTCAATGCGTAGAGAAGTTATCCACATAAGAGTAACGTGGGACCATGAGTGTCCTTATGTTTAAGTCTTGAGATTTGAGACTGATTCCTTGTTTCTTGTTTCTTAAAGAGCGCAAGCAACGAGGCGGGAACGTCGAGAGCAAGAGAAGAGCTTTCGTAGAGCAGTGCTACTGCTCCAGGTCTTTTGGGCACGGGTGTAAACCCGGCCGACTTCTGTCGTATGCTTGCGGAAGCGATGGTGGCAGCCCAAGCTGCAGCGGCAGCTCAAGTAGCAACCCATGCTACACCGGACACGGCAACGGCCGTGCCAGGCGAAGAGGCCAGGCGAGTGGAGCCTTTGGCGGAAAGGGTAGTTGTCGGACATGGAGACCGACACATGAAGTATTTCCTGAGTTTCCATCCCCCGTCATTCAAGGGAGTTGGTACGCCAACGGATGCGGAGGACTGGTGGGTTCGCATTCAAGAGCTTTTAAGGGCGGCAGAGACGCAAGAGGAAAAGAAAGCTGAGTATGCGGCTTTCATGTTGGAAGGAGATGCCAAGTTATGGTGGGTGAGCCATAGCGGCCGCCAGTTCCCGGGACGCACCCCGTCAGTGGAGGAGTTTGGGGATGCGTTTCTAAAGAGGTATATTCCAGTTTCTACACAATTGGCCCTTCAGAGGCAGTTTTTGCATTTAATGCAGCGAGACAAGACAGTAGATGAGTATGTGCAGGAATTCACCCGTTTGGGTCGTTACGCTGGAACGACGATGCCAGATGATGTAGAGAGGGATAACCTCTTCTACCAGGGGCTGAGGGAGAACCTGAGACAACCCCTCATCTCCATGAAGAGAGCGGGATTCAATGAACTAGTTGAGGCTGCCAGGATTTTGGAAAGTGATTTGGAGCGAACCCAACGCCGTAAGGGTTTTACTCCCAAGCAAGGGGAAGGGAAGCCTTCCCAATCTCATGGAAAGTCTGAAGGGAGTAGATGGAGGAAGAAGCCTCACACTTCCAGATCCGGTGAGAAGAGCAATTGGACGCCTGGAGGTTCTCACTCTAGGGGACCGCTGACGTGTTACAACTGTGGTAAGGTGGGGCACATAGCTCGTGTTTGTCCCCAAGGAGGAGCGGGGCAAGATGCTAGGCAGGAGCAGACTGTGCGCTCCGGCCCCAGTGCTGTAGAGAAAGGGAAGATGGCGGAGTCGAGCGCTTCTCGGTTCCAACTGATGCAACCAAGGGCTTACAACCTTGGACAGTAAGAAGCGATCCGCCAGACCGATGTGGTGACAGATATGAAGAAAATTTAAGTTTAAATTTGTGCTTCATCCTTTTAGACTTTTGTGTGATGTCTATGTTGTAGGCTTCGTGTTAGTTTCCAGATACCCCGCTAGGGTATTGTTTGATACGGGAGCATCGCACTCCTTTCTTGCGGAGAGCTTCATCCAGAGAATAGGAGTTGAGTCTTTCTCGGCGGATGCAGAGTTGAAAGTGCGCATGCCCGATGGGTCATCCATGACCACTAGGGCCAAAGGGCGCATCTGTTGGGAGCTAGACGGAGTTGACTTCGTTTTGGTAGCAGCGATTTTACCGTTGGTTGAGTTCGATGTCATTTTGGGCATGGACTGGCTTGCAGAGCAGGACGCCAGTATTGATTGCATATCTAAGGTAGTGACCCTAAAGAGCAAAGGGCAGGCGGAGGTCAAATTTGAGGGCCTTTGTGGAGTGGGCTGTTCCCTGATCTCGGCCATGCAGTTGATACGGGCGGTTAACCAGGGTGGTGTAGCGCTTGTAGCATTATTAGAGGTTCGTCTCTCCTAGCTGTCTATTGATGAAGTGCCCGTAGTGGCAGAGTTCAAGGATGTGTTTCCGGATGAACTTCCTGGAGCGCCTCCTCGGAGGGAGATCGATTTCTCAATCGAGTTAGTGCCGGAGGCTAGGCCGGTGTCACGTCCTCCATTTAGGATGGCACCAAAGGAGTTGGCTGAACTTAAGGTACAGTTACAGGAATTGTTGGAGCAAGGGTATATCAGACCCAGTTCTTCACCATGAAGTGCGCCGGTGTTGTTTGTAAAGAAGAAAGACGGTAGCATGCGGCTATGCATAGACTACCGAGAGCTGAATAAATTGACCGTCAAGAATAAGTATTCGATTTCTCGGATAGATGACTTGTTCGACCAATTGGTAGGGTAAGTGTTGTATTCAAAATTGGACTTGAAGTCAGGCTATTATCAGCTGCGAATTCGGGATGAGGACATCCCCAAGACTGTCTTTGGTACAAGGTATGGGCACTTTGAGTTCACGGTGATGCCGTTCGGGCTGACGAACGCACAATCTGTGTTCATGGATCTTATGAATCGAGTATTTCGGGAATACTTGGATTCTTTTGTGGTTGTCTTCATTGATGACATTTTGGTGTATTCCAAATCGGAAGTGGAGCATGAGACCCACTTGAGAGTGGTCTTGCAAGTGTTGAGGGAGAATCAGTTATATGAAAAATTCTCCAAGTGCGAGTTCTGGTTAGAGAAGGTGGTATTTTTGGGCCACGTGATTAGTGGGGATGGGGTGGCAGTGGATCCAACAAAAGTGGAGGCCATCAGAGATTGGTCAGTCTTGAGGACCGTGGCGGAAGTCCGAAGTTTTCTTGGACTAGCCGGCTATTATAGGAGATTCGTGGAGAATTTCTCGCGGATAGCTCCACCCCTCACCTCACTCACTCGTAAAGATCACAAGTTTGTGTAGACTCAAGAGTGCAGCCAAGCATTTGAGGCACTGAAGGAGAGACTGATGATGGCTCCAATCCTAAGTCTACCACAAGGGACCGAGGGATTTCAGATTTTCAGTGACGCATCGGGATGTGGTTTGGGTTGCATTTTGGTGCAGCATGGCAAAGTGATATCTTTTGGGTCTAGACAACTGAAGCCTCATGAGTGGAATTACCCCGTCCATGACTTGGAGTTGGCGGCGGTAATTTTTGCATTGAAAATATAGCGGCATTATGTGTATGGTGTAAAGGTGGAGATCTTCACGGATCACAAAAGCCTGAAGTATCTCTTGGATCAAAAGGACTTCAACATGCGGCAACGCAGGTGGGTTGAGTTTCTTGGAGACTATGAGGTGGCGATTCAGTATACGCCAGGTAAAGCCAATGTGGTGGCGGATGCCTTGAGTAGGAAGTACTCGGCGCAAGGGAATTGGATAGAAGTTCATGATGAGCGATTGGTATGGGAGTGGGAGTCCCTTGGTTTGGAATGTGTTGCGAGAGGCGAGTCCAGTGTGGCTCAGTTGAACTGGATTGAAGTGCAGAACGACTTGACCGATCGCATTCGGGAAGCGACTCGGTTGGATGTGGAGTTCCAACCATTTGGTTGGAGGCTCAAACGGGCGAGAGCAGCGCCTGGGAGTTGATGGATGGGATTTTGAGGAAGGACGGAAGGGTTTGTATACCGCAGTTCGGCAAACTCCGTGAGGAGTTGATGTTTGAGGCTCACTTCACAAAGTACTCCATTCACCCGGGCAGTACAAATATGTACTTGGATATGAAGAAATCCTTTTGGTGGCCGGGGCTGAAGCGGGACGTAGCTTTGTACGTGAATCGTTGCCAAACTTATGCCTTGGTGAAGGCCAAATGTCAGAAGCCGGGCGGGTTCCTGAAGCCCCTTCCAATCCCTGAATGGAAATTTGATGACATCTCCATGGACTTTGTACATGGGTTGCCTAGATCGCAGTAGGGTAATGATGCTATTTGGGTGATTGTGGACCGCTTAACTAAGGTGGCGCACTTCATCCCAAATCGGAAAGAGGACAATGTGGAAAAGCTGGTGGAGTTGTATGTTCGCAACATTGTGCGACTGCATGGGATTCCAAAGAGTATAGTCGGCGATCGAGATGGGTGGTTTACGTCCAAGGACTGGAGACTAGTTCAAAAGAGTTTGGGCACGAAGCTAAAGTTCAGTACGGGGTTCCATCCTCAAACTGTTGGGAAAACAGAAAAAACAAACCGTACTATGGAGGATATGCTGAGAATGTGCGTTCTTGACTTCGGCAAGAAGTGGGAGGATCACCTCTTCATGGTGGAATTCGCGTACAACAACAGTTTTCAAGCGAGTATAAAAATGGCTCCATACGAAGCTTTGTATGGGAGGCGGTGTCGAACACCAATGTCTTGGGCAGAGGCGGGAGACAGCAAAATTTTGGGAAAGGAGGTGGTAGTTGACGCTTGTGAGATGGTACGGACCATACAAGAGCGTATGAAGGTGGCGCAAGACCGTCAAGCAAGATACTTTAATGCTCGTCACCGGAAGTTGGAGTTTGCGGTAGGTGATTGGGTCTATTTGAAGATCAAACCGTTCAAAGGCGTCTCACGGATTCGCCGACTCAAGAAGTTGAGTCCAAGGTTTTTGGGCCCTTTTGAAATTGTTGAACGAGTGGGAGAAGCAGCCTATCGGTTGGCATTGTCCACGGAGCTGAGTGGATTGCATGACGTCTTCCACGTCTCCGTTTTGAGGAAAGCCTTGGTGGAGGGTAGTGTGGTGATTGAGCCGGCATCGGTGCCGATTGAGGAAGGCTTGAGGACGCGAGTCCTTCCAATTGCTATAGAGGATTCGGAGACTCGGCAGTTACGGAATAAAGAAGTTAAACTCGTGAAAGTCCTATGGGAAAACTGCGGTCGAGAGGAGCTCTCTTGGGAGCGAGAATAGGCCATGGTAGAAGAGTATCCAGAACTCTTCATTTCAGGTACAAGTTAAGTTTTTGTACCCTTTTGTTTTGTAATTTCGGGACGAAATTCTGTTAAGTGGGGGAGAGTTGTAACACCCCAGTTTTGAGAGAGGGTCGATTTGCGTTTCTGGAAATTTTTTTGGTTTCTGGCAGGGGGCACACGGCCTGCGACACGGGCTTGTCGCAGGGCGTGTCGAGCCGTGTCGACACTCGGCCCGGGGTATCAACACTTTCGCTCGACAATGTGTCGAGACTAGGGCACACGGCCTGCGACACGGGCGTGACGCAGGGCATGTCGAGCCGTGTCGACACTCGGCCCGGGGTGTCGACACTTTTGCTCGACAGTATGTCGAGACAAGGCACATGGCCTAGGACACGGGCGTGTCCAAGGCCGTGTGGGTCTGTCGACGATCTTCAGTCGACGATGTTCACTCGACGAGTGTCGAGTGTCAAGACTGTGGCACACGGCCTGTGACACGGGCGTGTCACAGGGCCTGTCCTGCTTGGTCGACGATCTTTGCTCGACGTTTTTCCGCGGTGTCGACATAAAGGCTGTCGACGAGTGTCGAGACTTGGCACACGGCTTGGGACACGGGCGTGTCCCAGGCCGTGTCTCTTCTCGGGTTGGTTTTGGGGCCGTTTCGATGGAGGCACACGGCCAGCCACACGGTCGTGTCATTGGGGACACGGGCGTGTCAGATCGAACATGGGCGTGTCGGATGTCCGTGTGCTATTCCAGGCGCGTCGATTTGAGACGACGAATGAGGCAAACGGCCCTGGATACGGGCGTGTGCCAGGCCGTGTTTGGCCCAGGTCTTTTATTTTTATGTCGGATCGTGGCCTTTCTTTCCCTGATTTTAGGATCTGATGGTTCAGATCATTTCTTTAGGAGTTAAGTCCGAGAATAGGGTTGAAAACCCTCATTCTTCTCCAAGCTTTCTCTTACTAAAGATTTAGAGAGAAGTGAGATCAAGGAAGAAGGAGAAGGAGAGTTTGGGCTGTAGGAGAGCTTGCGGTGCTCCAAATCGCGAGCCGAGTCCAGATCCGTGGAGGTTAGATCATTGTGAAGGCTTTCATCCGGCTATTTTGCCATGGAAAGGAAGAGGAGTCGGAAGGTAACGACACTTCTCCTCTCGGTCTTAGACTGCATGTTTTGATCATCTTTTCTTTCTAGCTTTTGGGCACCAAACTCTCAAATAAGAGGGGTTTTGGTTTGCCAAGGTTCAAGAGGAACCTCCGGGTTGATTGAGTCCGTCCCCGGCATGATTTGCATTAGAGATCCGCTCCATTAGTGGATTAGGCATGGTGGGTGAAGCCGTAGTCACGACCATTAGTCCGACTCGGTGATGTTGCATACGAACGTTAAGGATTCGTAGAGTTTCCGTTGCGGCAAGACGTCGTTTGTGATGTTGTGGTGTTTTCCCCCTTTTTCTCGAGTGAGTACGTGTAGTTGGAACCGGGCAAGGTTAGCTCCTCGTGGCGGTAGATGTTTTCCTTGGTGGACAAGGTTAGCTCCGAATGAGTTGGAGATGGTTTCCTTGGTGCGCGGGAACGCTGTAGTACAAATGAGGGACTAGGGTGGTTTTGTCTTGGTTTGTGTTGTGCCAAGGTGTGGCTTTGTCTCCGTGGTCGGCTAGCTATCCCGTGACGTTCACGTCATGTGCGAAGAGTGTCCCGGCGAGACTAGTCCCCTTCTGTGAGACTGACAAGAATGCCAAGCATGGGGACAAGCCCGGGCAATGAGGCCATGAGCGGGTGGGGTCCGACAAGGCTTCTTAGAATCGGTCAGTTTTGTGTTTGTTGGAATCCTGACATGAGACGTCAGAGCTTGTAGGCAAGCCTAGGGCTAAGACCTTGAGCGGGTGGGGCCTTGACAAAAATTCCTTGAGGCGGCCTGTGAGCCGTTGGGGGAAATGGTGACCCCCCCCCTTTGTTTGCGGCTTTATGCCAGTGGGGAATCGATGTGTACCCATATGATGTGATGATGTGCTTGATGCATACGAGTTAGGGTGCCTTGGGTGAAACCCAGGTTATTGAATACATAATTGCATAAGTAGACCCTTTTATTATATGCTCAACCAGTAGAGAACATGTATGATGTGTGTGACATCCAAGCCTGTTTCTGTAGTTGCTTTTCTTGCTTATGATTATTGCATACGAAGTGCTAACTTGCAAGTTGGAGGGGTACCCCGGGGTCCGTTAGGGGCGGCCGGGAGGAGATGTGTTGTTACACAGTTTGAGGTCAGCCTTTGCTGACCCACGTTACTATTAAATTTTACAGGGCAAGGATCACATGCAGGAGCTAGCTCGCCGGCCAGAAAGGCCTAAGACTCATGAAGTGCTTTTCTTTTAGTAGCTCTACTTATGTGATGTTGTATGTTTGAGACTCATGTTGTCCGTCTTGCATGCCGAGGTAGACTAGGAGTGCTAAGCACATTCATGACTATTGTATTATTTGATTTTGGACACTTGTTGTAATGCCATAAGGCCATTTGTTTTACTCTTCTAGTGGTGGATAACTTCTTGACTTGCTTGTGTTTCTGCTGTGTTGTGCAAAGTGTTTTGAGTGTGGGTAGCTATATCAACTTTTAATACTAAAGTTGTGGCGTCCGTATGTTGTGGGGTCCCGGCCGGACCCATATTATACGTTCATTAGAGCAGAGGTGTTACATGGGCAACCTATCCGCGCGGACTATGCAGACAGGGTTGGCGGACAGCCAGGTCGGCAGGACTGGTGCAGACGGCTTGTTTTGTGGCGGCCTAGGCGGTCTGTTCGCGCGGACTACGTGGACAGCAGCGGCGGTTTACCAGGCCGGCTTGTGCTAAGCAGGCAGTTGGTTCCCAGGAATTAACCAGGCGGAGAGCATCTATATCCGCAGAGTCTGGCAAGAAGCGGACTGAAGGATTGGAGCTTGGTAGACCGGCTTGGCAGAAGCCTTGGTCTTGTCTGGTGAAGCGGCAAGTGGAAGTCGCGGAGGTCGCCAGTAAGTGCGGACTGATACCAGAGCTCGCCGGTACAGGCGAACTGAATCCAGTGTCCGCCAGTAAGTGAGGACTGGCCCTTGCGGCCATTGTTATGGACTTGGTTTGTTCTGAACCTATTACAGGTTTGGCTCAATCCGTGGAGATTGCGTAGTGGACCGCAGACTGATTCTTAGTCCGCTGAGCTCGACAGAGGTGCCATGTGCCTTGATTGCTAGCTTGGTGTAAGCGGACTGGAGATTGTGTTTGCAACTGCGTGCGGACTGGAGCTGGGTAGGCTGAGTCCGACAGCTGCCTTGCTGGCATGGTCGTGGACTCAAGTTATGCGGACTGGAACTTTCTGCGGGATATGCGGACTGGAGCAGTCTTTAGGATATTCGGAGTGGAGGTATCCGCAGTATAAGCAGACTGGAGCTATGTCAGATGAGTCATGCAGTTGCCTTGGTGAAGAATTGGCATTGGCTTGGCCTTTGGCGACAAGGCGGACTGGTGTTACTGTCTGGCCTTAGTGATGCAATGTCGGACTGTCTATCCTGCACAGGTCACGGCGGACTGGAGTATATCCACGGTTTTGCAGAGACATCTTGTTGCGGGATGGGGTGGTGATCCTATCGGCTAGGGCAGTGACCACACTCCTCATCGTGCTTATAAATAAGACCCATATCACATCAGGAATAGAGAACCTAATGCATGAATGAATAGTAAGTGAGCCCTTCATAGTTGTTGCGGACTGGATTTTGGTATCCGAGCGGTTTGTTCGAGTTGACCGGATTGTGCTGTGCAGGTTGTGCAGATAGCGCTGGAAAGCCATGACTTGGCTCCGATTGCGGTTAGGGACAGTGCGGAATCTGCAGCTAAGCAACAAGCGGTACACATCAGGTCGTGGATAGCGACCAGACGGTTTTCTCTTTGGCAACTTGGTTCGGGGTTAATTAAATCACCTTCTTCAGGCGAACTATTCAGTTCGGCATCGCAGCTTGTGCGGTCTGGCGACTAGGCGACCTCGCGATTAGGTGGCTTGCAGATCGGCGGATAGAGCTTAGATTTAGAATAACGGGCAATCCGCACAGCTTGGGTTGCGGTCTGCCGACCTGGCGGATTGAGCAGACTCCATAGCAGTAGATCGGCGGCTTTGTGTTTGAGTCTGCGCGGCTTGTGTTGACTTGTCTTTGTAACTATCTCTATTTCTCCCTATAGTGGTTTTGGTGAATCATGTCTCGCCATGTATGTCTCACCTTGTAAAGAAGTTAGTTGTTAATCAATAAAGGCTCTTGTTGCTGTATGTATTACTGGTTGTTACTAGCTTTAGTTGAGCTAACCCCTGCTCACTCCAAGGTTTGGGAAATTTCAACATGGTATCAAAGCAGGATTGGAGTGGATAAGCAGTGATCAACTGAAGTGGTTGTTGCCCTTGTGAAGAGGGAACTAGTAGTAGAACCATGGCAGTGGAAGATGCAAGTGGTCTTGGAATTGAACTCCTTATAGAGACGAACTTTGATAGGTGGAAGTCTTGTATGGAGAGCTTTCTTCCTAGTGAGGACCATTGGAAGGTGGTATGTGGAGCAGAAAGACAAGAGGCTACTGCTAGCAATGCTGAAGAGATGAGAGCTTGGAAGGAGACAAATGCGAAAGCGGAGTCTATTCTCAAGCAGGTGATCTCATCGGAGCTCTTGGACCACATCAGTGGATGTCGATCAGCTGCGGATGTTTGGACTTCCCTTGATGGGTTGTTCAGGAAGGAGGTGAAGGTTGCTGCAAAGGATGGTCCCTTTACTTCATATCAGCAAGAGAGGAGTGTTTCTCCTAGGCGTGATGAGAAGAGGAAGAAAGGACCAAGGTGCTATAGATGCAAGCAACATGGTCACCTCAGGAAGGAGTGCAAGGTTGTCTTGCTCTCGACAAACGTAGCTCATGTTGGAGGCAAGGAGAAGAACTTGGTTGGTCTATCAACAAGTTCAGATGTTGATCGGATGAAGGGCAGTGATAGTGCAGCTATCTGGCATGAAAGATTGGGGCATGTAGGGATGGACAAGCTGAAAGCAATGACGGAAAGAAGGCTCGTGAGAGGCTTTCCTAGATTTTCATCCTATGGCGATGGTCAGGGATGCGTGGGATGTCAGCATGGTGAAGCTTATTACTTTATGGTTGATAAGGCGCAGTCCAGACGCAAAGTGTAACACCCCCTATCCGTCGCATAGCATATAACAGTAGGTCCGGCCGGGGCCCGACGCCGTATGCCACAAACAGACCGGGTGGTTACTCATGGAAACCATCCAACAAATCAACGTCCTACTCAGAGCATTCTAGCGGAAGCAGTTTATAAAAGTTGCAATAAAGAACCCAGCATTAAAGCATGAATGTCCACTAACCCAAAATAGGAATGTATTACAAATACCAACATTAGCCTTAAGGCCTCACAAAATGTTTCACTTGATATTACATGATTTACAAACCACGGCACGCAGGCCGATCATACATGAATAAAATAGTAAACACTTCCAAATAGTTCTTCGAGGTCCGGCTTCGCAAAAAGGGCTTTAGCCCGCTATTGACCGCTTGGTCCAGCAACACCTGCAAGCAACAAACCACCACACGGTGGCAAAACAAGGCAACGGTCAGCAATGCTGACCAAATTATAAGGATCCCGCCCCCAGCTCGGGGCGGCGATGCTCCTTCCCTGCATTTCATTAGCATAAGCGAGCAATATCACAACTCAATGCATCACAGGAGTTGGCACGCAAGGCCACACGCCCCGTGCTCTCAGGGCACATTCTCGGTGATCGCAGTCTAAGCCGCTAACTCACCACCATCTCCAGGACGGCAATAACTCGTGAGCAAAATGGTCTTTTAGGAAAACGTTCCGACACTTTAATGTCATCAACAGCCTATGTAACGACACTTTAATGTCATCGACAGAAGACCCGACCTCTATGCCCTCGGCATAACGTAGGAACGGTTCCGACTCAACCCGTTGCTCACTTGCCACGACACTTAAATATCATCGGCACGGGTTAAGCTTCCCCGAAGCCCGTGAATCGAACGTGCGATGCTACATAACCCAGTTATGTACTAATTGGCACCTAGGCCCACAAGTTGGCAAGATCTCGCATCCGCCCAGTTTTCCGGGTGCACCTTTGGGTTAATCCCCAAGGCTCCCTGCTGCAATCTACCGTGTAGAAAACCCGAAAAACAATCAATAGCACGGAGTCTTCTCCGGCATTTATGCAATGCAACATCACCGATCCAGACCAACAAGTCCGGGTAGGCTTCACACATCATGCCTATGTCCGTTCTCACTTACGGACTCTAAACAACGGGGACTTCACATATCTACCCGAAGGAATGCCTCCAACTCTCCGCAAACTCGCGAGAGCGGGCTTCCTATGCAAAGAAAGAGAGCTACTCATGCTCAAGATGAGGATCATTACCCTAGCATTCCTCTTTGGCGCCATTGAAAAGTAAATGGATGAAAAGCACCGCACTAGCTTTGCCTCCGTGGATCCAGAGTCGGCTCGCGATTCGGAGCTTCGAAGCTCCTCCAATGGCCGGATCTAGCTCCTTCTTCCTTCCTTGGCTCTCCTCTCTCTCTAAGGTTTTAGAAAGATAACAACTTAAGAAAAGTGAGGGTTTCTAAGTCCAATCCCGGGTATATCCCTTCAGGAACAACCCCCAGCTGTTGGATCCCAAAATAAAGAAACGAACGGCTTTGATTCGGGACTGAAATACCCAATCTGGACCGAACACGGCATGGCACACGCCCGTGTCTAGGGCCGTGTTCCTCATTCGCCGTCAAAATCGAATCACCTGGAACAACACATGGGTATTGAACACGCGTGTGTTCGACATGACACGCCCGTGTTCCACCTAACACGGCCATGTGGCCGGCCGTGTACCCCCATCATTTTTCCCCGAAAACAACCCGAGCACTGCACGGGTTCTAGGACACGCCCGTGTCCTTGCCCGTGTCACCTTGACACGCCTGGGCTCCAAGCCGTGTACACGGTCTCGACACTCGACACTTCGTCGAGCGAAGATCGTCGACCTGATGACACGGCCTTGGACATGCCCGTGTCCTAGGCCGTGTGCCTTGTCTCGACACCATGTCGAGACCAAAGTGTCGACTTCCCGGGACGAGTATCGACACGGGTCGACACGCCCTGCGACATGCCCGTGTCACAGGTCGTGTGCCATGTCTCGACACAATGTCGACACCAAAGTGTCAACTTCCCGGCTGAGTGTCGACACAAGCTTGACACGCCCTGGGACACGCCCGTGTCCCAGGCCGTGTGCTTGCAGCCAGAACCCAAAATTGGCCCAAAACGTCCCCCGTCGCTCCTTTGAGTTTCGGGGCGTTACAACTCTGCCCATCTTAAAAGAATTTCGTCCTCGAAATTATATAAAGGAAAGACATTTACAAAACAAAAATTTGTACCTGAGCGGAACAACTCCGGATACTCGTCAAGCATAGTCTGCACTCGCTCCCAAGAGAGCTCCTCACGACCGCAATTGTCCCACCGGACCTTGACCATCCTGATCTCTTTATTGCATAGCCGCTTGACCTCCGAGTCCTCAATTCGCACGAGCTTGACCTATGTCGTCAGCCCACTATCCACCGACACTTGATCAACCGCGATCACTTGCGTAGGCTCTTGCACCGTCTTTCAAAGCACCGAAATATGGAATACATCATGTAATCCACTAAGCTCCACTGAAAGCTTCAACCGATAGGCCGCTTCACCAACTCGCTCCAGAACCTCAAACGGTCCAAGGTACCTCCGGCTTAGCTTTTTCAATCGCCGCACCCGCGAGACACCCTTGAACGGCTTGATCTTTAAGTATACATAATCGCCCACAGCAAACTCCACGTTCCTGTGCTTGGCATTATAGTACTTTGCTTACCGGTCCTGAGCAATAAGCAACCTCTCCCGAATGGTTCTTACCAAAGAAGTAGCATCCTCCACTTCCGATCGCTTATACAACTTTGACTCACCCGTTTCTAACCAAGACAACGGCGTGCGACATTTTCTACCATATAGGGCCTCAAATGGCGCCATCTGAATACTCGCTTGGTAGCTATTGTTTTATGCGAACTCCACCAAATAAAGGTGGTCTTCCCATTGCTTTCTGAAATCCAAGACACACATGCGGAGCATGTCTTCCATGCTTCTATTGACCCTCTCGGTCTGCCGATCCGTTTGCGGATGGAATGCTGTGCTTAATTTCAACTTTGTTCCCAACATTTGCTGCATTAGCCTCCAATCATTGGACGTGAACCGCCCATCTCGGTCACTCACGATGCTGCGGGGCACACCATGAAGCCGTACTATGTTATCCACATAAAGCTTTGCCAACTTTTCCACCGGATCATCCTTCCTATGCGGAATAAAATGCGACACCTTCATTAACCGGTCAACAACCACCCAAATGGCGTCGTTCCCCTTTTGCGACCTTGGCAAGCCGTGCACAAAGTCCATAGAGATGTCGTCAAATTTCCACTCCGGAATAGGCAAGGACTTAAGAAATCCTCCCAGCTTTTGGCACTCCGCCTTTACCAAGGCGCAAGTTTGGCACTTCGCTACGTATAGCGCCACATCCTTCTTCAAACCCGGCCACCAAAACAGTTTCTTCACATCACGGTACATCTTCGTGCTCCCCGGGTGAATCGAGTACTTGGTATGATGTGCCTCGTACAACAACTCCACCCGTAAATTGCCCACACTTGGGATGCACAGACGACTGTCTTTTCAAAGAAATCCGTCCTCCACGACGAATTGGGAATATGACCCATCCAGAGCCTCTACCATGAACTGCTTCATATGAGCATCCATATCCAAAGCCTGCCGAATACGATCAACCAGGTCATATTGGACTTCAGTCCAATGCAGAACTGCTTCAGTTCTTGATTGTTTATCCACACAAACAATCTCCAATGCCTCCAACTCTCGCACTAACCGCTCATCATGCACCGATAGCCAATTGGCTTGAGATGGGGCTCGGCGAGTCAACGCGTCCGCAACCGCATTCCCTTTGTCAGGCACGTAGTGGATCTTGAATGTATAGTCCCCCAGGAACTCCATCCATCTACGCTGCCGCATATTCAGATCCTTCTGATCAATAAGATATTTCAGGCTCTTATGATCAGTGTAGATATCAATCTTCACACCGTACAAGTAGTGTCTCCACAGCTTCAAGGCAAAAATCACGGCCGCTAACTCCAAGTCATGGACCGGATAGTTCCTTTCATGCACTTTTAGCTGTCTCGAGCCATAAGCTATTACACTTCCATGTTGCAGTAGCACGCAACCCAAACCGCTGCCCGAAGCATCGCTATAAATCTCATAGCCTTCGGTCCCACATGGCGAACTCAGCACAGGCGCTGTGGTCAACCGACACTTCAACTCCTCAAAAGCTCGTGCACACTCCGGCATCCAAATGAACTTATGCTCCTTCCTCGTCAAAGTAGTGAGAGGTAACGCTATCCGCGAGAAGTTCTCTATGAAGCGCCTATAATAGCCGGCAAGCCCCAGAAAACTCCGGACTTCCGCTACCGTAACAAGCTCAGGCCACTCCCGTATCGCAACGATCTTCGTCGGATCCACAGCAATACCCTCTCCACTCACTATATGCCCGAGGAATGCCACTGAGGATAGCCAAAACTCGCACTTCGAGAACTTGGCATACAATTGATTTCTCCTTAGCGTCTCCAACACCAAATGAAGATGCTTGAAGTGATCTTACTCACTTTGCGAGTACACCAAAATATCGTCAATGAATACGATCATGAAATGGTGCAAGTACTCCCTGAAAGTCATGTTCATCAAATCCATGAACACTGACGGCGCATTAGTCAGCCCAAACGGCATGACCGTAAACTCATAATTCCCGTATCTCGTACTAAATGTTGTCTTCGGGATATCACTCTCCCTTATTCGCAGCTGATAGTACCCAGCCTTGAGTTCCAACTTTGAGTACACCGTCGACCCGACTAACTGATCAAAAAGATCATCAATCCGGGGGATTGGGTACTTGTTCTTCTCAGTCAACTTGTTGAGCTCCCGATAATCAATACACAGCCTCAAGCTTCTGTCCTTCTTCTTAACAAAGAGGACCGGTGCGCTCCAAGGCGATGAACTCGGGCGCACATATCCTTGCTCCAACAACTCTTGCAGTTGAACTTTCAGCTCCGCCATTTCCTTAGGCGCTAGCCGATACGGAGATCGTGACACAGGCTTTGCACCTAGCACTAGCTCGATCGTAAAATCTATCTCCCGCTGAGGCGGGGCTCCAGGAAGATCTGCGGGGAACACATCAGGGTATTCCGATACCACTGAAATACAATCCAACGCGTGCTTCGGCTTTGCAACCTCCACTAGTGTAAAGAACGGTTCTGCACCGGCACGAACCACCTTCACCACCTGAAGAGCAGACATCAACGTCTTGCTCGACCCCTTTAAGCCCGTAAAAGTCGTCTCACGACTTGATCCCAGCTTGACTTCCTTGCGACCGCAGTCAATATAGGCCTGCTGCTCCGAGAGCCAGTCCATGCCAAATATAACGTCGAACTCCACTAACGGAAGTAAAGACGCCTGCAGATCGAACTCATGATTCCCAATACGAATCTTAACATCGCAAATCCTATCCGCTCGCATCGAACACCGTTGGGCAACAACACATCCAACTTATCCTTTGCCATCGAAGAAGGGACTCCGATGCGTGATATAAATCCTTCGGACAAGGAGTGTGAAGCTCCCGTATCGAAGAGTGCACGTGTCGGATTTTCACAAATCAATACAAATCCTAAACAAGCAGTGGTAAGGTAACATGTGCATAACAAGTATTTAAAGAAATTGACTTACTATAAATTAAACTGTACCTGTCACCACATCAGCCTGTTTGATGGCCTCCTGTTGGCCAAGATTGTAGACCCTTGGTTGGGCCGGAGCATAATGGGATGTGGTCGACTCCACCGCCTTTCCCTTCTCTTCATAAGTAGCTCCCGACCTTCTCTCGGACTTGGGACGTCCGCTCCGGCACTCACGGGCATAATGCCCCAACTTGCCACAGTTGTAACATGCGCCCGGGGTCCGACCCGTAGTCGCCCCAGAAGCACCAGCAGAGAGGGCTAGACCCAAAGTCTTAGCTTTCTTGTTCCACTTTCGGAACACAAATTTTGAGGTGTTTGGCCCTCTGGACTCCGACCTCTTCTCGCCCAAGCTTTTCTTTGCCTGCACATTCTTCATGTCCTTCTCCAAGGACTGGGCAGTATTGAACAAGGTTAAGAAACCCTGCGTCATCGGCCCCGAGAGTAGTAACCTCAACTCATCTCTCAAGCCTTCATAGAAGCGATTAGTCTTGCGCTCCTCATCCACGATGGTGGATCTAGCATATCGACTCAAACGAGTGAACTTATGGAGATATTCATCCACGCTCTTCTCACCCTGAACCAACTTCAGAAATTCGTTCTCCATCGGTATCTTCTGCGTCGAAGGGAGGTATCTAGCCAAGAACAATCTCGAGAACTCTTCCATCGAGACATCACCAAGTTGCCTACCTCTCAATAAGTGCAGCTCCAATCCTTCCCACCACATCCTCGCTTCACCGTCCAGAAGGAACGTAGCGATGGTGGTCATTTGCCACTCCTCCGTCTCCATTGCTGTCATGACTCTCTTCACCCTGGAGAGCTAGTCTTCAGCCTGAGATGGGGTTCCCAACCCTGAGAATACCGGACGGTTAAAGCTCATTACATGCTTAAGCTGCCTCTCAGTTGCCCTCCTTGGCATCACCAGTTCCACAACCACTTGATCCACTCTCCTCGGCTCAGCCTCTTGAAGAGGTTCCTGCTCCATCATAGGAGCGGGCTGCTGCGTTTGGCTTGCAGGCTGCGCATTTATCACGGCCAACACCGCTTCAGCCACCAATCGTATGTTCTCAACCAAGAGAGGTGTTGCAGGAGCAACATCCGGTGCACTACTAGCCTCAGAAACTCGGCGTTCTGACGGCCCAACACCACTTCTGGTCACCTATAGTGATACAAAACACCGTTAAGCGACCAAATAAAATTGCAAACAGCAATTATAGGAACACGCTGGTTCCTCAAACACGAGTATTTTCATTCCTAAGTGGACATTCATGGGTTATTTTATCGTTAGAACGATGATGCACACGATGTGCTCACCACACCTTAAAAAGAATTCGTCCACGAATTCATCTTAAGCCCGACCAAAACCAGTAGTCTGATACCAAATTGTAACGATCCCGCCCCCAGCTCGGGGCGGCGATGCTCCTTCCCTGCATTTCATTAGCATAAGCGAGCAATATCACAACTCAATGCATCACAGGCGTTGGCACGCAAGGCCACACGCCCCGTGCTCTCAGGGCACATTCTCGGTGATCGCAGTCTAAGCCGCTAACTCACCACAATCTCCAGGACGGCAATAACTCGTGAGCAAAATGGTCTTTTAGGCAAACGTTACGACACTTTAATGTCATCAACAGCCTATGTCACGACACTTTAATGTCATCGAAAGAAGACCCGACCTCTATGCCCTCGGCATAACGCAGGAACGGTTCCCACTCAACCCGTTGCTCACTTGCCACGACACTTAAATATCATCGACACGGGTTAAGCTTCCCCGAAGCCCGTGAATCGAACGTACGATGCTACATAACCCAGTTATGTACTAATTGGCACCTAGGCCCACAAGTTGGCAAGATCTCGCATCCGCCCAGTTTTCCGGGTGCACATTTGGGTTAATCCCCAAGGCTCCCTGTTGCAATCTACCGTGTAGAAAACCCAAAAAACAATCAATAGCACGGAGTCTTCTCCGGAATTTATGCAATGCAACATCACTGATCCAGACCAACATGTCCGGGTAGGCTTCACACATCATGCCTATGTTCGTTCTCGCTTACGGACTCTAAACAACGGGGACTTCACATATCTACCCGAAGGAACGCCTCCAACTCTCCGCAAACTCGCAAGAGCGGGCTTTCTATGCAAAGAAAGAGAGCTACTCATGCTCAAGATGAGGATCGTTACCCTAGTGTTCCTCTTTGGCGCCATTGAAAAGTAAACGGATGAAAAGCACCGCACTAGCTTTGCCTCTGTGGATCCGGAGTCAGCTCGCGATTCAGAGCTTCGAAGCTCCTCCAATGGCCGGATCTAGCTCCTTCTTCCTTCCTTGGCTCTCCTCTCTCTCTAAGGTTTTAGAAAGATAACAACTTAAGAAAAGTGAGGGTTTCTAAGTCCAATCCCGGGTATATCCCTTCAGGAACAACCCCCAGCCGTTGGATCCCAAAATAAAGAAACGAATGGCTTTGATTCAGGACTGAAATGCCCAATCTGGACAGAACACAGCATGGAACACGCCCGTGTCCAGGGCTGTGTGCCTCATTCGCCGTCAAAATCGAATCACCTGGAACAAGACACGGGTATCGAACACGCCCGTGTTCGACCTGACACGCTCGTGTTCCACCTAACACGGCCGTGTGGCCGGCCGTGTACCCCCATCATTTTTCCCCGAAAACAACCCGAGCACTGCACGGGTTCTAGGACACGCTCGTGTCCTTGCCCGTGTCACCTGGACATGCCTGGGCTCCAAGCCGTGTACACGGTCTCGACACTCGACACTTCGTCGAGCGAAGATCGTCGACCTGATGACACGGCCTTGGACACGCCCGTGTCCTAGGCCGTGTGCCTTGTCTCGACACCATGTCGAGACCAAAGTGTCGACTTCCCGGGACGAGTGTCAACACGGGTCGACACGCCCTGCGACATACCCATGTCGCAGGCCTTGTGCCATGTCTCGACACAATGTCGACACCAAAGTGTCAACTTCCCGGCTGAGTGTCGACACAAGTTTGACACGCCATGGGACACGCACGTGTCCCAGGCCGTGTGCCTGCAGCCAGAACCCAAAACTGGCCCAAAACGTCCCCCGTCGCTCCTTTGAGTTTCGGGGCGTTACATAAAGCACCTTTGGAGGTTGTCCATTGTGCTTTCGTTGGACCTACCATCACCGCCAGCCTTGGAGGCAGCAGGTACATGCTGATATTGATTGATGACTATTTGAGGTATACTTGGGTATACTTCATGAAGGAGAAGTCGAACATGTTCCGCTTGTTCGTGGAGTTCAAGAAGCTTGTGGAAGGTCAGCTTGGCCTGTGGATCAAGAAGTTGAGGAAAAGAATCAGTGGTGAGTTTGGCTCAACCGAATTATCGAACTTTTGCAGAAAGCATGGGGTCCAAAGAGAGCCTTCTTGTGGACATACTTCACAGCAAGGTGGTGTTGTAGTTCGGATGATCTGTCTGTTGACGGAGACCTGCATGTGTTTGCTTCAGTGGAAAGGCATTCCTAAGGCCTTTTGGGCAGAAGGGATGGCCTGTACGACACATGTAATCAATCGGATGCCTCTTAGTCCGATCAGTGTGAAGACTCTATATGAGTTGATGTTCGAGGTGAAGCCCAGTGTAAAGCACCTACGGGTCTTTGGATCTACCTACTATGTACACGCTCTGAATGCTCTCAAGACGAAGCTAGTCTTTATTAGGTATGATGAGCAGAGGATAAGATGGAGGTGTATGGATCCTGCGATGAAGAGGCTCATCGTATCGAGAGACGTTGTCTTCGATGAGCTGACGTCCTATTGGGATAGCTCATATGTGGAGCTAGAGATGAGCAGGTCAGATGGTGGGCTGAAGGAGGCTGCTGCTAAGGATCAGTTGGTGGTACCTGAGTCACTAGGAGATCCAGGTTGTTCTAGCTGCGGGGCAAAGGCGTCAGGGTAGGGAAGCAGTGGTTGTGATGCTCCCGGAGCTTCTGGCTCGAAGTCCAAGGCTTCCGGTTCAGGAAGCAGGAGGAGCGATGTTTTAGGCAGTTCTCATTCGAGAGTAGAGGCTTTTGGTTCAGGTAGCAGGGGGAGCATTGCACCAGGTGCTCCTGGTTCTAGTGTGGTGGCTTCTGGTTCTGGAAGCAAGTGGAGCATTGTTCCGGGTTTGCCCGGGAACGGAGCTGGTTCAAAAGAAGCAGCTGAGGTGGTTAGCCGTCATCAGGTGCTTCGGAGATCGAAGAGGATCAGTAACCCACCAGCTCGATATAATGAAGGGAATACAACGAGCTTGGTCCCATGTTTCCTTGCATATCTGTTGATGTTTCTGTCCAAGTTGCAGGTTTAATTGGAAATTGCGCACGATCATCGACTGACAGTGCGCACGACCACTGGTCGTGCGCCACTGATCGTACGCTCTGCTTATTCTGCCTCCGTATTTAATGGCCTGCTCCGCAATTTAGGGCAAATCTGGTCATTTCTGCAATCAGAGAGTGCATGGGAAGTGCGGTTCTACTTCTCCAGCTGCTCCATCCACCTCCACCTTCATCGGGAGTCCGTAGTCAATGATTCCAAAGCTTTCCAAATAGTGCGCACGACCACTGGTCGTGCGCCACTGATCGTGCGCTCTGCTTATTTTGCCTCCGTATTTAAGGGCCTGCTCCACGATTTAGGGTAAAGATGGTCATTTTTGCGATCGGAGAGTGCACGGGAAGTGCGGTTCTACTTCTCCAGTTGCTCCATCCACCTCCATCCTCATCGACGAGCTTGGCCCTCAGATCGAGCGAGTACCTTCTAGCCGTGATGAAACCACTAGAGTCAAGGAGGTTGATGACGCCAGAGCTGAGGAGGTGACTACTCTCAGAGGTGACGAGTCTTGGGCCCATGTGCCCAAGGTTGGTGGCGATACTCCCGTGATGCACGAGTGGAGGTTGAAGCTAAAGAAAAAGGGAGAGGGAAGCATGGCCCCTTTTGGGAGATGCTGGAGGGCTCCCTCATGGTCTATGATATGTGGGGTGGGGACTATGTCTTGGACATCTCCTCGTAGGCGCTATTGGAGGGACCAGGTTCAATGTTACGGGAGCTGCTGGAGTTATTCACCACTTCTCACTTCAAGGGGGAGTGTTGAAAATTGTGAAGTGAAAGTGGGTGAATGGAGGACTTAGGCAACATATCAGCGCGGACTATGCGGACAGGGTTGGCAGACAGCCATGTCGGCAGGGCTGGTGCAGACAGCTTATGCTATGGCGGCCTAGGCGGTCTGTTCGCGTGGACTACGCGGACAGCAGCGACAGTTTACCAGGCCGGCTTGTGCTCTGCAAGCAGTTGGTTCCCAGGAAGTAACTAGGCAGATAGCATCTATATCCGCGGAGTCCGACAAGAAGCATACTGAAGGACAGGAGCTCGGCAGAACGGCTTGGCAGAACCCTAGGTCTTGCTCTGGTGAAGCGGCAATAGGAAGTCGCGGAGGTCGCTAGTCAGTGCGGACTGATACTAGAGTTTGCCGGTGCAGGCGGACTGAATCCAATGTCCACCAGTAAGTGCAGACTGGCCCTTATGTCCAGTGGTGTGGACTTGGTTGGTTCTGAACCAAGTCCGGGTTTGGCTCAGTCCGGGGAGATTGCGTAGTGTAGCGTGGAGTGATTCATAGTCCGCTGAGCTCTGTAGAAGTGCCATGTGCCTTGATTGCGAGCTTGGTGTAAGCGGAGTGGAGATTGCATCCACAACTGCGTGCGTACTAGAGCTAGGTCCGCTGAGTCCGACAACTGCCTTGCTGGCATGGTCGTGGACTCAGGTTATGCGGACTGGAGCTGTCTGCGGGATATGCAGACTAGAGCTGTCTGCGGGATATGCGGACTGGCAGTATCCACAGTATAAGCAGACTGGAGATGTCTCCGTTGAGTCCGGCAGTTTCCTTGGTGAAGAATTGGTGTTGGCTTGGCATTTGGCGACAAGGCGGACTGGTGTTGTTGTTCGGCCTTGGTGATGCAATGGCAGACTGGATAACCTGCACAAGTCGCGGCGGACTGGAGTATATCTGCGGTTTTGCGGAGACGTCTTGCTGCGGGATGGGGCGGTGATCCTATCGGCTAGGGCGGTGATCACACTCCTCATCGAGCCTATAAATATGACCCATGTCACATCAGGAATAGAGAACCTAATGCATGAATGAACAGTAAGTGAGCCCGTCACAGTTGCTGCGGATTGGATTTTGGTATCCGCTCGGTTTGTTAGAGTTAACCGGTTTGTGCTGTGCAGGTCCTGCAGATAGCGCTGGAAAGCCAAGACTTGGCTGTGATTGCGGTCAGGGATATTGTCGACTCTTCGGTTAAGCAACAGGCGGTAAACAGCAGGTCGCGGATAGTGACCGGACGGTTTTCTCTTTGGCAACTTGGTTCGGGGTTCAAGAAGTCGCCTACTTCAGGCGAACTGTTTAGTTTGGCATCGCAACTTGTGCGGTCTAGGGACTAGGCGACCTCGCGGTTAGACGGTATACAGATCGACGGATAGAGCTTAGCATCGGAATAATGTGCAGTCTACGCAACTTGGGTTGCGTTCTGGCGACCTGGCGGATTGAGCGGACTCCATAGCAGTAGACCGGCGGCTTCATGTTTGAGTCCGTGCGGTTTGTGTTGAATTGTCTTTGTAACTGTCTCTGTTTCTCCCTATGGTGGTTTTGGTGAATCATGTCTCGCCATGTATGTCTCGCCTTGTAAAGAAGTTAGCTGTTAATTAACAAAGAATCTTGTTGCTGCATGTGTTTCTGGTTGTGACTAACTTTAGTTGAGCTAACCCCTGCTCACTCCAAGCTCCGAGAAATTTCAACAGATCCTACCTCAGAGAGCAACACTCTCCTACCTCAGGCACTTAAGCCCTACAACTCAGATCCTCACTTGGATCCTACCTCAGTGATAAATTTGTCACCTACCTCAGGCACAAAGTGCCCTACACTCAGATTCAGGAAAACTGAATCCTACAAGAAATAAAACATGTTAAAGAAAATAGAAAAACTGACTCAGAGAAGTATCTCTGAGTCAACCTTGCTGGACTGAGCAGATATCAGTCCAGTCAACTTGCTGTAGAAGGAATTAGCCTTCTTCTACAGATAACACTTTACTGATATACAGGTAAGCAGCTATCGACTTGCTGAATAGATGTATTAGCTACACTGTTTTGATGAGAACTAACTTGCTAAACTTTGAAGTGCTTCAGCTATCTTTATCTGCCCTAAGGTTATCTTGGTTGGACTTTAGCTTTCAAGCTTGATGGGGAAGAAGATGTCCAGCCGCCTCTTTATTTTCTCTTTCTATATTTTCTGCATTTGATTCGTTAACCCTAATCCCTTTTCTATTTCCCCTTTTATATGTGTTGATTTGAATCAACGACACAATAGTATGTGGACCCACCAAGGATTGGTGAGCGCCATCTCCATCAGAAAGGGAGAAACATCTTTCGGCGCTGCAGCAACTTTCCCGTAACGACTTCCTGCAATTTTGACGTTGATGACGTCAATAATGGTCATCAACATCTGGACTTTGAAAATTTTTCAGAATTTCCATCAAGCATTGAGTGATGTTAAGACACACAACGCCATCAGCCTTGGCTCTCTGCTCTTCTGGACTTAGAAAAATTTCCTAGCTTTATCTCAGCGGTTTCAGCGGTTTTTCATTATCAGCTGAGACAAGCCTTTATCTCAGCGCTTTCTTCTTGTCTACTGTCTTAACGTCTTTTGCACCTAACTATCTCAGCAGTTTTATCTCAGCGGTCTCATCGGTTTTTCTTTATCTGCTGAGAAAAGCCTTTGTTTCAGTGCTTTCTTTTTATCTGCTGTTTCAACGGTTTTTGCACTTTACTGTCTCAGCGTTTTTCCTCTTAACAGTCTCAACGCTTCCTTCTTCATTGAAGCATTGAGTGAATCTGCTTCACTCAACGCTTCTGGACTTGGAGAAATCCACCCAACTTTGTCTCTGCTATCTCAGTCGTCTCTGCTATCTCAGCCGTCTCAACGCCTTCTTCTCAGTGATCTCATCGCTTTTGCCTTTATATAGATCTTCTGGCTTTACCTTAACAAGCTTTGAGCCGAGCTCGACAAACCGCAAACTGATCTCGATAAACTTTGATCTTCTCAGCGGTCTCAGCGCTTTTTGCCTTAGTCAATTTTTCTCTTGCTTTAGCTTGACAAGCGTTGGGCTGAGCTCGACAAACTGTAACCTGAGCTCGATGAAATTCGAGCCGAGTTCAACGAATTTTGAATCCTGAGTTCTTAAGCTTAACCCAAGGAATTCTTATTTGAGCTCAATGATTAGTGAGCTGAGTTCGACGAACTCTGAGCTGAGTTCGACGAAATTTTAGTTTACTGCCCAACTCATTTTTCTTCACCTAGCCAGTCATGGAATACCTGCCTGCAAGAACTAGAGCACATATCAAATACATTATGCCCCTTAGCATGATTGGTGATGCCACTTCAAATCCTGAGGAACATTGTAGGGCACAATTCCCAACAGAAATGTCATTCCTAATTAAAAGTATGTCGTTTTCATACAAAATCGGAAAGACAACAATGCTCCAACTAATTTTCTTGTAAAGACAGGACTCATCTTCATTCTTGATGAAAAAAAAAACTCTTTAATCTTCTCATCAAAATGAAGATTCTAACTTCAAGAAGCTTGCTTTAATACATTAATGGATCCATGTAGCTTGCATATTTTAGTGTCTTTATTTTAAGATATCAAACACTCAGATTGTGTCATATACACTTCCTCTAAGTGGTTTCCATTAATGAAAGATGTTTTTAAATCCATTTACCAGATCTCGTAGTCATAATATGCAGTAATATCTAGCAGAATTCTGTTGGACTTTACCATTGAAATAGGGAAAAATGTCTCATCATAGTCAACACCATGAATTTGCTTGAAACCTTTAGCCACTAATTGCCCTTTGAATTTATGCATATTATCATCCATATTGGTATTCTTCTTGATGACCCATTTGCACCATATGGGTCATACCCCTTTTGGTGGTTCCAACAATATCCAAATTTGGTTTGCATACATGGAGTCCATTTCGGAATTCATGGCCTCAAGCCACTTCTCGGAGTCTAGACCACTCATAGCCTCTTATTAGGTTGCAGGTTCATCATCATGATCCATATGTAATACATTACCTATTTGAGATACGAGAAATCCATATTTCTTCGGCTCAAATCTTAGTCAACCATATCTAAACAGGACTTGTGTTTCTTGAGCATGCTCCTTAGCTATAACAACTTGTAGTCCTTGCTCAGGTTCCAATTCTAGTTCATTTATTGTTTGTGGTTCTTGAACTTCTTCAAGATCTAACTTCAAAGTATTTCTGGATAAGAACTCTTTCTCTAGAAAGACACCAATCCTTACAACAAACACTTTGCTCTCAAATAGTAGGTAGAAGTCATACCTTTTGGTTTCCCTAGGATACCCCACATGATAATTTGACTTGTGTTCCAGCTTGTCAGGCATTTGACATCGCACGTATAGCTCACAGTTCTAAATCTTCATAAAAAACATACTAAGATGCTTCCCAGTACATATATCATATGGTTTCTTTAGAACCTTTTTGTTGTTGCAACACGATTTAGTGTGAAAGTAACAGTCTCTAAAGCAAATTCTCATAAGGAAACATGAAAATCTATAAGACTCATCATCGACTGTACCATGTCTAAAAGTGTATGATTCCTCATCTCAAACACATCATTTAAGACCGTCCCCCCAACCTTATATCTGGTCAGGTCAGAGACGGGCCTTACTGCACAAGACGGTCACCCTACACTATCCAGGTGGCAACAACCCACTCACCAAGCATAGAATGATCGCCCTGTTAGGCTATGGAAACTCATCACATTACATCAGATCATAAAAAAAGTAAATCGGAATCAATTTATATATATAACAAAGGTTGTAGCTATAAGTTTATACATGCGGCCCATCGGGCTAAAGAAAACTACAACACTCTCTCTACTTCTACCAAGCTAAGGGCTCACATCTCTAAGGACTGGAGATGAGACTGGTGCTTCTGCTCGTTCTGTCTCTATGGTAGGTATACTGTCATGCGCTATCTGGGCCTCGCTCTACTCCATCTCCTGTGAATGATTATTTAAATAATCCTTAGTCACAGGACTAAGTGGATTCACACCTCCTCCACAAGATCTCTAAATTTTGGGACGAGAGTGAGCCTCAACACTATCAACAATAGCCGAAGCAAAAGAGAGTTAATACAACATTTCATATAAATGCTAGGAGCAACCATTAAAAGGAGGTGCATCATGACATAACTGGAATAGAATCAGTATTATATATCAGTTATAACAAAAGCTCCACTTGCTATCAACACAACAGGTATTCCAACCTGTACTCACACCACAGGTATTCAAACCCGCCAACATACCACATGCATTCAAAGCCTGTCACACCCACTATATCGACATAGTATGGACCGCTTTTGTTCCAACAGGGTAGTGAGCCCCACGGGCCACACCGATGTGGTCGTCGGTTATAGTGGCCTATTCTGCTACTTTTGGAGGTGGTCATAATACATAGCCCCATGTAACGCCCTGAAACTCAAAAGAGCGAGGGGTGACGTTTTGGGCCAGTTTTGGGTTCGGGCAGGAGGAACACGGCCTGCGACACGGGCGTGTCCCAGGGCATGTCAGGCTTGTGTCGACACTCAGCCGGCGAAGTCCACATTTTGCTCTCTACATTGTGTCGAGACAGGGCACACGGCCTGCGACACGGGCGTGTCGCAGGGCGTGTCGACCCGTGTCGACACTCAGCCCGCGAAGTTGACATTTTGCGCTCGACGATGTGTCGATACATGGCACACGAACTGCGACACGGGCGTGTCACAGGGTGTGTCTACCCGTATCGACACTCGTCCCGGGGAGTCGAAGAATTTTGCTCGACGATGTGTCGAGACAAGGCACACGGCCTAGGACACGGGCGTGTCCAAGGCCGTGTCGTAAGGTCGACGAACTTCGCTCGACGAAGTGTCGAGTGTCGAGACCGTGTACACGGCCTGGAGCCCAGGCGTGTTGAGGTAGACACTGGCACGGACACGGGCGTGTCCTATAACCCGTGTAGTTCTCGGGTTGTTTTCGGGATAAATCGATGGGGTTACACGGCCGGCCACACGGCCGTGTCAGGTGGAACACGGGCATGTCAGGTCGAACACGGGCGTGTTCGATGCCCATGTGTTGTTCCAGGCACGTCGATTTTGACGGCGAATGAGGCACACGGCCCTGGACACGGGCGTGTGCCAGGCCGTGTTCGACCCAGATTCTGCATTTTAGATCTAGATCGTGGCCGTTCGTTTCTTTAATTCAGGATCCGACGGCTTGGGGCTGTTAGTACTTGGATATACTCAGGATTGGACCCTAGAATCTCTCACTTTTACTTGAGTGGTTCTCTTTTTAAGTCAAGAGAGAGAGGAGAGCCAAAGGAGGAAGAAGAAGCTAGATCCGGCCATTGGAGGAGCTTCGAAGCTCCAAATCGCGAGCCGACTTCGGATCCACGGAGGCGAAGAGATTACGGTGCTTTTCATGCGCTTACATTTCCATGGCGCTGAGGAAGAACGCTAGGGAAACGATTCTCTTCTTGAGCATGTGTAGCTCTCCTTCTTTGCGTAGGAAGCCCGCTCTCGCGAGTTTGCGGTGAGTTGGAGGCGTTCCTTCGGGTAGATATGTAAAGTCCCCATTGTGTAGAGTCTGTAAGCGAGAACGGACATAGGCATTATGTGTGAAGCCTATCTGGAGATGTTGGTCTGGATTGGTGATGTTGCATTGCATAAATGCCGGAGAAGTCTCCGTGCGATTGTTTATTTTTCGGGTTTTCTACGCGGTAGATTGCAACAGGGAGCCTTGGGGATTAACCCTAAGGTGCACCCGGAAAACTGGGCGGATGTGTGATCTTGCCAACTTGGAGGCCTGAGAGCCAACTTGAACATAACCGAGTTATGTGAAATGTGTGACGAAGTGGGACTCTGGAGAAGTTTAACCTGCGCATATGGCTTAAATTGTCGTTGCGATGTGAGCAGGTGTTAGATGGAACTGTACCCATTTCTATGTCGTTCGGTTAAAGATACCTAAGGTTACGTGGCACTTGTCGTTGGCATAGATGAGGGTCTTCGGCGGTCTATGGCTTAAATTGTCGTGACCCATGCCGGGAAGACAAAATGCTCATAGGTTTGGCCGTCAAAGTGGCGGTGGTGGGTCCAGAATGTCTATGGCTTTAACTGACGTGACATCGACTGGTTCACCGAGAATGTGCCCTGAGAGCACGGGGTGTGTGGCCGTGTGATCCAACGCCTGTGATGAAATGAATATTGATATATTGCTCGCTTATGCTAATGAAATGCAGGGAAGGAGCATCGCCGCCCCGAGTTGGGGGCGGGATCGTTTTAATTTGGTCAGCATTGCTGACCGTTGCCTTTGTTTGCGACCATGCGGTGGTTTTGTTGCTTGCAGGTGCAGCTGGACCAAGCGGTCAATAGCGGGATAAAGCCCAAATTGCGAAACCGGCCCTCGAAGGCCTAATTGGAGTGTTTACTGCTTTTACTCATGTATGACCGGCCTGCATGCCGTGGTTTGTAAAACATGTAATATTGAAGTAAACCATTTTGTAAGGCCTTAAGGGTTGTACTCGTGTATGTACGACATTCCTATTTGGTATTAGTGGACATTCATGCTTTTGTGCTGGGTTCTTTATTGCAACTTATTAAACTGCTTCCGCTAGAATGCTCTGTGTAGGACGTTATGATTAGTTGGATGGTTTCCATTGAGTAACCACCCGGTTTGTCTGTAGTATATGGCGTCGGGCCCCGGCCGGACATACTGCTATATGCTATGTGACGGATATGGGGTGTTACAATTTGGTACCAGACTACTGGTTTTGGTAGGGCTTAAACTGAATTCGTGGGCGAATTCTTTTTAAGGGGTGGTGAGCACATGTGTGTGCGTCATTGTTATAATAGTAAAAGAACCCATGAATGTTCACTTAGGAATGAAAATACACGTGTTTGAGGAACCTGCGTGTTCCTATAATTGTTGTTTGCATTTTTATTTGGTCGCTTAACGGTTTTTTGTACCACTATAGGTGACCAAAAGCGGTGCTGGACTGCCAGAATGTCCGGTTTCTGAGGAGTTTAGTGCGCCCGTTGAGTTGTTTGAGACCCCTCCTTCGTATGAAACCGTTAGAAGTATCGTTGAAGCGGTGTTCGCTGTGATGGGTGCACAACTTGGAGGAAATGTACAACCCTGCGCCCCTGTTGTGGCTTCAACGCCAGTTGGCGTGATGGAGAAGATGACCTTTGGTAGACCATCGGGGCAGCAGCTGAATATGCACTTAGTGCATGGAGCGCACATAGTTGAGGAATATTTGCAAGCATTTCTTATGATAAGCTGCTACCCATGCTTCGAGTTGGATAATGAGCAAGCTACAGTCGATAGATTTTATAATGGCCTGTGCGCCGAGTTACGAGTTCTACTGCTAGGACCAAAGTTATTGGGATTCCGAGCCTTGGTGGAATCAGCTAGATCTTTGGAGGCAGATTTGAGTAAGACCCTTCGGATGCCAACAACCACGGTATCGAACTATGCAAGCCCCATAGGAGCTGCATCTGGCAGAATGCTGGAGAAGGGGGCTACGACATCGACTAGCAAAGCTACTTACACATGTTTTACTTGTGGAAAGAAAGGGCACTTTGCCCGAGACTGTTGGAAAGATGCTCAGAAGGCCAAGAAAGCTATGTCAGGAGCAGTCGAGGACTTTAGTGCAAAGGAGACGGCATTCAAAGTGTCGAACACCTCAAAGTCTGTATATCGAAAATGGTATAAGAAGCATAGGACTTCGGGTCATGCTCCTTCTGGTGCTTCTAGGGCGACTACATGTCGGACCCCGGGCGCATGTTTCAACTGTGGGGAGCTGGGGCATTATGCCCGTGAGTGCCTAAAGCCCTGAAGGAAGCACACCGTCGTGAGGACAAGTATGGTTTAAAGATAGTTTTGCCTTAAATACTTGTCGCCCTTGTGCATGTTAGCTTAGAACTGCTTATGCTAAGCTTTGTTACGACTTTACTTTATCTGGTGAGAGCACCGTTTGTTTACGAAGCTTCGCATTCCTTTATTTAGGAACTATATTGCGCGTCGAAGTACCTCCTTCGATGGTAAGAGACAAATTGGATGCGTTATGGTCCAATGGCGCTCAATGCGCGCAGGTAGTATCTGTTGCGTTTAGGTGTGGTCAGGGAGCCAAGACTTTGACTTCCAAGTATCGTTACTACCGCTAGGGGAGTTCGACGTAATATTTGGCATGGACTGGCTCTCTGAGCAGCAATCCTATATCGATTGCGGTAGCAAGGAAGTCAAGCTGGGATCTAGTCGTGATACGACCTTTACGGGCTTAAAGGGGGGGTCGAGCAAGACGTTAATGTCTGCTCTTCAGGTGGTGAAGGCGGTTCGTGCTGGTGCAGAGCTTCCTGGAGCAAGATGTTGGATAGTATTTCAGTGGTATCGGAATACCCTGATGTGTTCCCTAGAGATCTTCCTGGAGCACCGCCTCAACGGGAGATAGATTTTATGATAGAGCTCGTACCAGGTGCAAAGCCTGTGTCACGCTCTCTGTATCAACTAGCACCTAAGGAAATGGCGGAGTTGAAGGATCAACTACAAAAGTTATTGGAGCAAGGGTAGGTGCGTCCAAGTTCTTCGCCTTGGAGCGCACCGGTCCTCTTTATTAAGAAGAAGGACGGAAGCTTGAGGCTAGGTATAGATTATCGGGAGCTCAACAAGTTGACGGAGAAGAACAAGTACCTGATCCCCCGGATCGATGATCTTTTTAATCAGTTGGTCGGGTTGACAGTGTACTCGAAGTTGGATCTCAAGTCTGGGTACTATTAGTGGAGGATAAGGGAGAGTGGTATCCCTAAGACAACGTTCAGTATAAGATACAGGGATTACGAGTTTACGGTCATGCCGTTTGGGCTGACCAATGTGCCGTCAGTGTTCATGGATTTGATGAACAGGACCTTCAATGAGTACTTGGACCATTTTGTGATTGTCTTCATCAATGACATTTTGGTGTACTTGCAGAGTGAGGAAGATCACCTCAGGCATTTTCATTTAGTTGTGGAGACGCTAGGAGGAATCAGTTGTATGCCAAGTTCTCGAAGTGCGAGTTTTGGTTGTCCTCCGTGGTGTTCCTCGGTGATATAGTGAGTGGGGAAGGTATTGTAGTAGATCCGGCGAAGACTGTTACGATACGGGAGTGGCATGAGCTTTCTATGGTAGCGGAAGTCCGGAGGTTTCTGGGGCTTGTCGGCTATTATAGCCGCTTCGTAGAGAACTTCTCGCGGATAGCGCTACCTCTCACTACTTTGACGAGGAAGGAGCAGAAGTTCATATGGACGCCGGAGTGCGCATGAGCTTTTGAGGAGTGAAATGTCGGTTGACCACGGCGCCTGTGCTGAGTTCGCCGAGTGGGACCGAAGACTATGAGATTTATAGCGATGCTTCGGGCAACGGTTTGGGTTGCATGCTACTGCAACACGGAAGTGTAATAGCTTATAGCTCAAGACAGCTGAAAGTGCACGAGAGGAACTAGCCGGTCCATGACTTGGTGTTAGCGGCCGTGAGTTTTGCCTTGAAATTGTGGAGACATTATTTGTACGGTCTGAAGATGGATATCTACACCGGTCACAAGAGCCTGAAGTATCTGATTAATCAGAAGGATCTGAATATGCGGCAGTATAGATGGATGGAGTTCTTGGGAGACTATACATTCAAGATCCACTACGTGCCTTGTAAATGGAATGCGGTTGCGGATGCGTTGAGTCGCCGAGCCCCAGCTCAAGCCAATTGGCTATCGATGCATGATGAGTGGTCGGTGCGGGAGTTGGTGGCATTGGAGATTGTTTGTGTAGATAAGCAATCAAGTGCTGAAGCAGTACTGAATTGGACTGAAGTCCAATATGACCTGGCTGATCGGATTCGGCAGGCTTTGGATATGGATGTCCACATAAAGCAGTTCAAGGAAGAGGCTCTGATGGGTCAAATTCCCAATTCGTCGTGGAGGACGGATTACTTTGGAAAGATGGTCGTCTGTGTGTCCCAAGTGTGGGCAATCTGCGGGTGGAATTGTTGTACGAGGCACACCATACTAAGTACTCGATTCACCCGGGGAGCACAAAGATGTACCGCGATGCAAAGAAACTGTTTTGGTGGCCGGGTTTGAAGAAAGATGTGGCGCTCTACGTGGTGAAGTGCCAAACTTTCACCTTGGTGAACGCAGAGTGCCAAAAGTCGGGGGGGGGGGGATTTCTTAAGTCCTTGCCTATTCCGGAGTGGAAATTCGACGACATCTCTATGGACTTTGTGCACGGTTTGCCAAGGTCGTAAAATGGGAACGACGCCATTTTGGTGGTCGTAGATCGGCTAACGAAGGTGTCGCATTTCATTCCGCATAGGAAAGATGATCCGGTGGAGAAGTTGGCAAAACTGTATGTGGATAATATAGTACGGCTTCACGGTGTGCCCCGCAGCCTCGTGAGTGACCGAGTTGGGCGGTTCACGTCCAATGATTGGAGGCTATTGCAGCAAATATTGGGAACAAGATTAAAATTCAGCACAGCCTTTCATCCGCAAACGGATGGTCAGACCGAGATGGTCAATTGGACTATGGAAGACATGCTCCGCATGTGAGTCTTGAACTTTGGAAAGCGATGAGAAGACCATCTTTATATGGTAGAACATGTCGCACGTCGTTGTTTTGGCTGGAAACGGGTGAGTCAAAGTTGTATCAGCAATTAGAAGTGGAGGATGATACTTCGTTGGTGCGAACCATTCGGGAATGGTTGCTTATCGCTCAGGATCGGCAAGCAAAGTACTATAATGCCAAGCACAGGAATGTGGAGTTCGTTGTGGGCGACTGGGTGTACTTAAAGATCAAGCCGTTCAAGGGTGTCTCGCGGGTGCGGCAATTGAAAAAGCTAAGCCCGAGGTATCTTGGACTGTTTGAGGTTTTGGAGTGGGTTGGTGAAGCAGCCTATCGGTTGAAGCTTTCGGTGGAGCTTAGTGGGTTACAAGATGTATTCCATATTTCGGTGCTTCGGAAGGCGGTGCAAGAGCCTTCGCAAGTGATTACGGTTGATCAAGTGCCGGTGGAAAGTGGGCTGACGACAATGGTCAAGCCCGTGCGGATTGAGGACTCGGAGATCAAGCGGCTACGCAATAAAGAGATCAGGATGGTCAAATTCCAATGGGACAATTGCGGTCGTGAGGAGCTCTCTTGGGAACGAGAGCAGATTATGCTTGACGAGTATCCGGAGTTGTTCTGCTCTGGTACAAATTTTGGTTTTGTACATGTCTTTCCTTTATATAATTTCGTGGACGAATTTTTTTAAGAGGGGGAGAGTTGTAACGCCCTGAAACTCAAAAGAGCGACGAGTGACGTTTTGGGCCAGTTTTGGGTTCTGGCAGGAGGCACATGGCCTGGGCCACGGGCGTGTCCCAGGGCGTGTCAGGCTTTTGTCGACATTCAGCCGGTGAAGTCGACATTTTGCTCTCGATATTGTGTCGAGACAGGGCACACGGCCTGCGACACAGGCATGTCGCAGGGCGTGTCGACCCGTGTCGACACTCAACCCGCGAAGTCGACATTTTGCACTCGACGATGTATCGAGACATGGCACACGGCCTGCGACACGGGCGTGTCGCAGGGCGTGTCGACCCGTGTCGACACTCGTCCCAAGGAGTCGACGAAGTTTGCTCGACGATGTGTCGAGACAAGGCACATGACCTAGGACACGGGCATGTCCAAGGCCGTGTCGTGAGGTCGACTTACTTTGCTCGATGAAGTGTCGAATGTCGAGACCGTGTACATGGCCTGGAGCCCAGGCGTGTTGAGGTAGACACGGGCACTGACACGGGCGTGTATTATAACCCGTGTAGTTCTCGGGTTGTTTTCGGGATAAATCGATGGGGTTACACAACCGGATACACAGCCGTGTTAGGTGGAACATGGGCATGTCAGGTCGAACACGGGAGTGTTCGATGCCCGTGTGTTGTTCCAGTCGCGTCGATTTTGACGGCAAATGAGGCACACGACCCTGGACACGGGCGTGTGCCAGGTCGTGTTCGGCCCAGATTCTGCATTTTAGATCTGGATCGTGGCCGTTCGTTTCTTTAATTAAGGATCCGACGGCTGGGGGCTGTTAGTACTTGGATATAGTCATGAATGGACCCTATAAACCCTCACTTTTACTTGAGTGGTTCTCTTTCTAAGTCAAAAGAGAGAGGAGAGCCAAAGGAGGAAGAAGAAGCTAGATCCGGCCATTGGAGGAGCTTCAAAGCTCCAAATCGCGAGCCGAATTCGGATCCACGGAGGCGAAGAGATTGCGGTGCTTTTCATCCGCTTACATTTCCATGGCGCCGAGGAAGAACGCTAGGGTAACGATTATCTTCTTGAGCATGTGTAGCTCTCCTTCTTTGCATAGGAAGGCCGCTCTCCCGAGTTTGCGGTGAGTTGGAGGCGTTCCTTCGGGTAGATATGTAAAGTCCCTGTTGTGCAGAGTCCGTAAGCGAGAACGGACATAGGCATGATGTGTGAAGCCTATCTGGACATGTTGGTCTGGATCGGTGATGTTGCATTGCATAAATGCCGGAGAAGACTCCGTGCGATTGTTTGTTTTTCGGGTTTTTTATGCGGTAGATTGCAATAGGGAGCCTTGGGGATTAACCCGAAGGTGCACCCGGAAAACTAGGCGGATGTGTGATCTTGCCAACTTGGAGACCTGAGAGCCAACTTGAACATAACCGAGTTATGTGAAATGTGTGACGAAGTGGGACTCGAGAGAAGTTTGACCTGCGCATATGGCTTAAATTATCGTTGCGATGTGAGCACGGGTTAGATGGAACCGTACCCATTTCTATGTCGTTCGGTTAAAGAGACATAAGGTTATATGGCGCTTGCCGTTGGCATAGATGAGGGTCTTCGGCGGTCTATGACTTAAATTATCGTGACCCATGCCGGGAAGACAAAATGCTCATAGGTTTCGCCGTCAAAGTGGCGGTGGTGGGTCCAGAATGTCTATGGCTTTAACTGACGTGACATCGACTGGTTCACCGAGAATGTGCCCTGAGAGCACGGGGTGCATGGCCGTGTGAGCCTACGCTTGTGATGAAATGAATATTGATATATTGCTCGCTTATGCTAATAAAATGCAGGGAAGGAGCATCGCCGCCCCGAGTTGGGGGCGGGATCGTTATAATTTGGTCAGCATTGTTGACCGTTGCCTTTGTTTGCCACTGTGCGGTGGTTTTGTTGCTTGCAGGTGCAGCTGGACCAAGCGGTCAATAGCTGGCTAAAGCCCAAATTGCGAAGCCGACCCTCGAATGCCTAATTGGAGTGTTTACTGCTTTTACTCATGTATGACCGGCCTGCGTGCCGTGGTTTGTAAAACATGTAATATTGAAGTAAACCATTTTGTAAGGCCTTAAGGCTTGTACTCGTGTATGTATGACATTCCTATTTGGTATTAGTGGACATTCATGCTTTTGCGCTGGGTTCTTTATTGCAACTTATTAAACTACTTCCACTAGAATGTTCTGTGTAAGACATTATGATTAGTTGGATGGTTTCCATTGAGTAACCAGCCGGTTTTTCTGTAGTATATGGTGTCGGGCCCCGGGCGGACCTACTGCTATATGCTATACGACGGATAGGGGGTGTTACACCCCAGTACCCAACGTACAACCCCGCATACTATTGGATGTGAGCAACATCCGGTGATGCAACATTTTGGCCGACCAATGGAGGAAAAACCCATAGGGGAAAAATAACGGCCAATCACCCGTGGTACACATCTCCCCCATCGCCTTGAGTCATCGACCTTCCCGCACCGGTACGAACGGTCTGCGGAAGGGACTGACCCGACACAATTCACCGCTAATAATTTATAAGCAATCAAACAGTCAATTTTTGCGAGCACGTACTGGGTCAGTGGCGGCCTGCCCTATTATGCTTCAATCTTGAAACAGTAACACTCAGCTCAACTTTAGACAAGGATCATGGGAGCACATTATTTGGTGCTAAACCTGGAGGAAGACCTCAACTACGTTTATCACCAACTAAGGCTCGACCCTAACAGATGGATGCTCATCAGAGCAGGACCCATGTTGATAATAGTAAATTACATTAATGAAAATGCGGTAATTAAATCTGCTGATAATATAAGCTGCATAATTAGAGTGCTGGAATGAAATGTAACCAGTACGAAACTAGAGTAATACCGATACGAAAGTACTGAATTGAACTTGACCAGTACGGGACTAGAGTAGAAAAGAATTGAAACTACTGAATTGAACTTGACCATTACGGGACTAGAGAAGAACTGAATTGAAAGTTCTGAATTGAACTTGACCAGTATGGGACTGGAGTAGAACTAAATTGAAAGTACTGAATTAAACTTGACCGGTATGGGACTGGAGTAGAACTAAATTGAAAGTAATGAATTGAACATGACCAGTACGGGACTAGAGTAGAACTGAATTGAGAGTACTGAATTGAACTTGACCAGTACAGGACTGGAGTAGAGATGAAATGAAAGTACTAAAATGAAGTGAATAAAGGAACTGGACCAGTATAAGACTGGAATAATCATAAATAAAATGGTTAGTAGTCCAATCACTCCATTCAGGAGGCTTCAGTTCCGTCTCTGTTCTCAAGAGGTATTTTCAGTTCCTTCTCCGTTCTTAGGAGGCATTCATAATTCCTTCTTCGTTCTCAGGAGGTGTATTCAGTTCCTTCTCAGTTCTCAAGAGTGAAGTTCAGTTCTATTTTTATTCTTAGAAAGCTTCTTTTGGGTTTCACCTATTATTAATGTCCGATATTAAGTTCAGTTGCGTCTCTTAAATATGACTTAATCAGACTTATATTTAGGGATAACAACCTTAATATAATAACTTGCTCCTCTTTATAAAGAATTATTGGGGGCTAATTATCCGCAAGTGGTTTAACAACATCTCTTAACCTCAATTGCTTGCATTAGAGCGAATAAAGTCTCTATGTTAAGCCCAATATCATTTTCTTCAGATTTAAACCTCTTTGTGCAATAAAGAGTCGAGAATTTAGGAAAACTAGAAATCGAGGATGAATTCATCAAAACATAAACCTCAAGAGTTCCTCGAGTTATTTTGAGATTTGATTAAGTTTCAATAATTCATTAAGTCTCAAATAAATCTTTATTTTTATATTTAAAAATAAGCTGTATCTCAAATCACCAAACTACGACAGTGGGTTTAAATGATAAATACATATTACTCAAAATAATTTTCATCGCTTCGAAGTCTTATAAAGCCACTAACATTATTTAAAACAGGTTCGACTTAAATAAATTAAAATGTCAGGAGCGCCTCAAAATTCCTCGTATATGTCCAAAGCATGTATTTAACCCCAATAATTTCTTATAAAGATATAAGATATTTTAATCAGAAGATTTTGCATGTAGTCTTCTTTAAATTAATCTCGAGCATGATTAAAAATCTCAAAAATAGCAGGAATACTAGAAAATTTCTCAAATTTCATCGTGGCATGACTTTAGCGAATATAAATCATCCATTAGATTTTACGAAATTTTGATCGAGAAAATTGGCCTCTATTAATTATCAAAGGTGAAAACTACCACTATATATGCTTGAAAAATATCAAAGCATAACCAAAAATCTTCAAATCATGATAGACTATGTTTAAGTGCTCCAAATATCACTGAGGATTTTATCAAATTTTTAGGAGCATTTTAGTTTCCCCAAATTTGCCAAATAAATACTATTTAAATTTTTAAAAATAGCTAACTGTGTTTGAAAAATCTCCATTTCTTTGTGGTATAGCTGACACCAAGAGGAACACTTTTCATGTTGGAAACTTTTTCATCAGAGCTTTAGTTTAGTCTCAGAAAAATCACAAACCCCTTTTAATTATAATTTTATATAAATATTTATAAAAATTATAAAATTATAAATATTTATATCTTCTTCTTCGCCACTGTATACACGATCCACCCCTTATGGGCCTTCCGTACCGCTGACCGGTTGCCGGCCGGCCGTGACTGCACCCCCGAACGACTCACCGAGGTCAGGCGCTCCCTCCGGAGGTGGTCCAGCGGCCTTCCGCCGCAAGCCCTCGCTAGAGCTATTTTTCTTTTTTTTTTCATGGGAGGAGAAGGGCTGACAATGGCGGTGCTCCGGCCGCCGGAGCTCACATGCAATACGTCAGAAAGCTAGGGAGGAAGGAGAAGAGGAGGTCCCATCTGGTTTCGAGGCCTTGGGTGGCTTCCGGCGAGATCCTCCATTAATGGTGGAGGAGGTGGAGGAGCTCGGCCTCTCTTTCTCCGACGAGGTCGAGCTCTAACAGAGGGAATGGATGGGGTCGTTTTGAGTTGAGGAATAAAGGTTACCTCTTAGGAGGAGATGGGGTCCCTTTTATAGGGTAGAGGAGGATCCTCCCCCTTCCTTCTCAATGTTTGGGACTAAAATCACATGGTGAAGGTGTGGCCAAGCTTCTTCCTGCTATAGACACAGATGGTATATCCATATTGGGTGGTTGTACCTCCTGGAAAGCCTAGTCTAGGTTATATGGCATGTGAAGGATAGGGGGAGCGAGAGAAAGAGATAAAGTGGGCCTTGTTTTCTTTACGCCCAAGCCCATCCTCCTTTGTTTCCTACATGAAAAGCAGAGCCCATAAGAAGGCCCATGATAGTATTGGTGATGGGGCTCAAGTGGGGTAACTTGAAAATTTGAATTTCTTAATGAAAATTCAATTTTTAGGGAGGTTTGACCAAGTCAACTGTGGGGTGGGTCCCCATTTGGGTCAAGATCAAAGAAGGTCCAGGTCGTCAAATGATATGCCAAAGTTTCAGTATTTTAGTAATATCAGTGTGCACACGCTTTTCCGTGCACCATAATACTCGTGTTAACCGATGTTGACTTCCCATTAACAGAGTTGACCGGAACAAACTCCATTGACCTTGTATTGATCATACAAATCGAATGTAACTGATTGGGGTCAAATCTGAGTTCATTTTCTCGATATTAAAAAATTGGGCATCGTAGCGCGCTACGGAACTCAAAATGGTCATATTCGTCGTTAGCCTTCGAATTTCGACGCAATGAGTTCTGATGCGTTCTTATCAATTATACGAATCCATAGGAACTGACAGAACTCAGATCAGACTTCTCTAGCTCAATATCCAAATTTCTCGTATTTGGGACATTCTACGAGGAATGGTCATATTCACCATATGACCTCAAAACTCTATGGAACGAGTTCTAACACACTTATATTGACTATATGAGGCCATAGGAACAGACGGAACTCGAATTAGAGTTTTGTAGCTCAATATCCAAATTTTTCGTATTTGCGACGTTCTACGAGGAACGGTCATATTCACCATTTGACCTTAGTTTGCAACGAAATGAGTTTGGTTGCACCTATACCGGTTATACGAGTCCAAAGAAATAAATAGAACTCGAATCAGAGCTCATTAGCTGGAAATCCCCTAAAATAGTGTCACCTCCAACCTCTTTTAGGCTTTGGGTAGAGGTTCGGGTCACTTTTATTGGGTCCACTATGGTTCTAGTGACCCAATAAAAGTTGGGATGTTACACATCATTATGTTAAGGTGTTTAAGGTGGAGTGAGTTTTGATCTAATACCACACTCTTTTAGATGATCATGAAACTCTTGACGTAGATATTCTCCACCTCGATCAAATTAGAGTGCTTTTATTCTTTTTTTCAATTGATTCCCTACTTCATTCTTAAATTATTTGAACTTTTAAAAGATTTTGGATTTGTTCTTCATAAGATACACATATCTATATTTATTGAAATCATTAGTAAATTTAACAAAGTAGTGGAACCCTCCTCTAGCCAAAGAACTCATAGGTTTTCATGCATCACTACGTATTATACCCAAAATATCATCAGCCCTCTCTGTATGACCAATGAAAGGGGCTTTGGTCATTTTACCTAATAAACAAAATTCACATCTCTCAAATGATTCATAATTAAATGAGTACAGCAGTCCATCTTTATGGAGCTTAGATATGTGTTTCTCGTTTATATGGCCTAAATGACAATGCTGAAGGTACATAAAATTTGAGCCATTTTTTAGTCTTTTAGTGTTTTCTACGTAATAGAGTGATGGTCTTTGTTCAAAATATATAAAACATAAAATAATTGGCCTACATCTTAACAAAATTTATTCAAATAAATAGAACAACAATTGTTCTTAATAATGAAGGAAAATCCTTTCATGTCAAGACATAAAACAGATATAATATTTTTAGTTATGGCAGGAACAAAATAACAATTATCCAATTCAATTACAAGCCATGTGGGCAAAAAAAGACAGTATACTTGTTGGGTATTGTATCCACAACGTACCTGATTTGAAGAAGCCCCTGAACAAGCTAAGGTAAATAGACAATGTATTTGATAAAATATTTTAAGTTGTGCTTGCAGTTTTTCCACGCTAAGTGCACACCAATGTCAGGGTGCAGTAGGTCAATATACACGGGTCTGCACGACGTAATCCCTCATTGAGCAGATCAGTGTGTTGGCCTACGTGTACTCTCTCTATTGGAGTGTACTTATTTTCAAGTACAGGGTTGTGATATTGCAAGAGCAGACAAGGAGCAAGGATGGGTCAAAGAGCAGTCCATGGGCGGATAGACGAAAAATCGTCTAAGTGTTAATCGTCGAGAATCACCAAGTGATTCTCGCCGATTCGGTGAGAATCATCAAGTGATTCTCGCCGATTCGGTGAGAATCACTAGTGATTCTTGCCGAATCGTCGAGAATCAGCTAGCTGATTCTCGCCATCTCCTTCCGGCGAAAACAGTGCGTGCAACCAAGTCAACTTCGACGAGAATCATCTTTGATTCTCGCCGAATCGTCGAGAATCACCTTTGATTCTCGACGATTCGACGAGACTCACCTTCGATTCTCGCCGATTTTGACTTGGGCGAATTCTTGAAACCGCTGGACCGGATTCTGCCGCTGGCACTGTTTTGAACCGGAATTAGGGTTTCTTCTGGTGGGACCCGCAACGGTCATTAAGGAGTATACTTGTGTATAAATACACGTGTATTTTTGAACAGTAAGGACACACAAAAAAAATACGAAGCCGAGCCGCCGACTTGACCTAGATCGCGATACCTGTTCCGCCGCCGTCGCCGCTCGTGCAAGTCGATTGCCGGCAGTGATCTTGATTCCTCTAGATCTTCCGACGTCAGAAGCTTAGCCAAGCTTAGATTCTCATGCGTCTAACCAGAGATCCTTTGTCTCTTGATTTGTTGATCGGGAAAACCTTCCCCGTCCGAATCGATCGAGACGATCGATCCTAGTTTGACCTTTGGAAGACCTAGCTAGCTTCGCTACGAAGTTTGAATCTCCAAAGTACAGCAGCCGCACACCGTTGTCGCCACCGATCCCGAGAACTAAGCCGCCGCCCTTCTTGCCGCCGCCGGTTTCGGGGAGATTCTCTCCAAGTGAGATCTAGGGTTGTGGACTCTTCGTGACTTCTTGAACACGTCATCAAACGAAGAGGGACACCTTAGTCTCCGAAAGTAGTTTGTATTTCTTATACATTCTAGTTTTACTTTTGTTGTAAAGGAACGTTGGTTCCTAGTTGTAAGGGTTGGGTGCAACCCGTGTTATGGGAGTGTTGACTCCTACGTGTGGAAGGGTTCCTTCCGATAGTGCAAGGATTGGATTTCAATCCTGTTGGTGAAGAGATCGGGTCGTCCCTTGTTGGGAGATAGGTCGAAGGGGGAAAGTGGATGTACCCAAATCGGGGAACCACTATAAATTGCTTGTATACTCTGTTTGCTGTGCTGTTTTATTTTTGTGTGCAGGTACAATTTTAATTCCGCAAAAACGCTGCACGTCACCTATTCCCCCCCCCCCCATAGGTGAAGGTAGTTGACACTAGGTGGACTTTCAAGTGGTATCAGAGGGAGGTTACTCATCAAAAAGGTTAACACCTTGAGTAGAATCCTGCCGCTAGTGTCAAGAAGAAGGCAAACATCTACTATGGACGGGCTCAAGTTCACAGGCAAGATCCCGGTGTGCACCAGACTCAACTTTCCTATCTGGAAGGAAAGGATCAGGTTCTACATGGAAGCCATTGATCCTCGACTCTTCTTGATCGTGGAGGAGGGACCTTATGTCCCCACCAAGGTCTCCACCATAGATCCTACCAAGAAAGTGCCAAAGAAAATTTCTGAAATGGACAAGGACGAGATGGTGCTGGTGGGACTTGACAAGAAGGCGCAGAACATTCTGGTCAGCGCGGTCGATGACTCAATGATGCAGAACTTCTGCAATTGCAGGACAGCAAAGGAGATTTGTCACTGCCTGATTATCCTAATGGAGGGCACTGATGAAGTGAGGGATGATCGGAGATCCCTTCTGAACTAGAAATATGAGGCCTTCAGACAAGGGCCTAAGGAAGAGATCGGAGTCACCTTTGAGAACTTCCTCAAGATTGTCAATGCCCTCAAAGGATATGGAAGAGTGTTCACTGATGGTGAACTTAATGATAAATTCCTTAGGTCCCTTATGAAGGAATGGGACACAAAGATCTGCGCCATCCGAGAGTTTGGCAGACTAGCTGAAACAGACCCGAAAATTCTATTTGGAAAGCTGATGTCCTATGAGCTTCAACTGAACACCAGGAAAGCAGAAGAAGAAGTAGAGAAGGTTGCAGCCAAAGAAAAGACTGTGGCTCTAAAAGCCATTCACTCCAGAAAAGGCAAGGGTGCGGTTTCATACCGTGCCAGGAAAAAGGATGAGGAGGAGGACTCCGAGCCATGCTCCTCCAGCTCAGAGCTGTCCGTGGAGGATTTCTCCCTCATCACCCGAGAATTCAAGAAGTTCCTCAAGTTGAGGAATCAAAGAAAGAAAGACGGCTCCTCCTCCCGACATCAGAAGAAAAATTATTCTTCTGACAGGTATGCTTCAAAACCGAACAAACATCGCTCCTCTGACATTATTTGTTTTGGATGCAATAAGCCAGGACACGTCATGGCCGACTGCTACCAAGGCAAGAGAGAAAAATGGAAAGGAGAGGAGCACAAATCCTCTAGAGATAAGAAGAAAGAGCGGAGCTACATCGCCAAAAGGCCAAAGACACTGAGTGAGTCTGATTTCTCAGACTCCAGTGATGATGAGGAAGCCTACTTCGGGCTGGTGGGTCGCTACGACTCAGAATGAGAATGCCCCACATTTACTGCGAAGGTAAAAGCTCACACCCCTCTCTCCGACTCTGAATCTGATCCCGTGTCTCAGGATGATGACCCTGAGGATAGCCTTTCGGCCCGTGAACCGGAGCTCCTCGAGAAGTATGAGCTTCTGCTCAACACTTTCGAGGAGTGCCGCAAGAGATTGAAGGCTGAGAAAAAGGAAGTGAAATTCCTTAAGGGTGAGAGTGTCTCCCTAAGGGAAGAGATCACCAGTTTGATTTCTCTCCGACAGGAGCACCTTGACCTGACTTCAAAGCATTCAGAGTCTCTTAAGCTCCTTGATCTTAAGCAGGAGGAAGTCGACAAGTTGGAAGAACAACTTGCGGTAGAAAGGAAGATCGTCGAGAGCTTCTCTATGCCAAAAACAGTTCTTCCAGTAGTTGATACCTTCTCTACTCAGGCCAAAGGAGCTGGCTTGGGGCATGCTGGGGTATCTGGTTCCTCATCCAGGAGAAACAGGAACCAGAGGAAGAATAAGGCTGCCAAGAAGGCCTCTGCTGCTGAAAAGGGAAAGGCTCCACTCAGTCCTATTGCGTTCAGAAAGCCTAGCTTTCCTTGCAACCAACATGACTTTGAATCAACCTTTGGTCATCATTTCCGGCCCTCGGTTGCAAAGCCAAAGAGCCGATATGATGGTTGGACTTTTCCCCGCCAATTCGGTGAGAGTGCCTTCAAGGCACCTTATGAGGAAATCCACATGGGAAATTATGGTCAATTCTCTAGCGGCCATAATGGAAAGTAGGCACCAAGAGCCAAGCCTGTTATACTGAAGGAACAGAAGGTGAAGAAGTCTTGTGACTGCAATCACTATGAGGCCTCCACCTCCAGATCCAAAGCCCCGGCTGTACCCACCGTTCCCAGGGTAAAGCAGGAGTCTAGGAAGAGGTACAACAGATTTGAGTGTTGGTGTTGTGGCAAAGTCGGTCACTTTGTCGTGGATTGCTGGTTTAATCCGAGGTATGACGAGACTCCCTATGTTAGCAATGCGAGGCCGACCACTCATAGGGTTAACTACCCAAGGGGGAGTATGCTAACCAAGAATCTAGGACCCAAGTTCGATTGAGTTCCTAAGGGAAATTAATTTTGTTTTGCAGGAATGTCTAAAGGCTACCAAAACGCCAATCTGGTACTTGGACAGTGGATGCTCCCGGCATATGACTGGGACAAGAAGCCTGCTGCGTGACTACACTCCCGTCGTGAATGGACCCAAAGTCATCTTTGTGGGGTCAGATCGAGGAGTCACCAGAGGTTATGGTATGATCTCCAACGGTATAATCTCTATCACCGACGTGGCTTATGTTGAAGGGTTAAACCATAACCTGATCAGTGTAAGTCAGTTATGTGATAAAGGTTATGAAGTTAAGTTCTGCAAGGATAAATGCCTGATAATTTCTTGCGCCTCTTCTGAGATGATACTTATAGGCATTAGGAGCCGAAATATTTTCTGCTTAAATTTTCTTAGTTTAGATTCATCTACCCCCGTATGCCTAGTGGCAGCTGGCAGTGCATCTCTTTGTGATCAATGGCACAAGAGATTGGCACATATTAATTTCAAGACAATTAGTATGCTGTTTTCTAAAAACTTAGTAAGGGATGCTCCCGTTATCAAGTGCATCAAAGATAGCCCCTGTCCTGCATGCCAGATGGGCAAACAGACTCGGGCTACCTTTAAGAGCATTGCAGACAAAGACTCTTCCCGGTGCCTTTATCTTCTACATATGGACTTGTTTGGTCCAATGCAAGTTCATCGCTAGGGAGGCAAGTCCTATACACTCATGATAGTTGATGATCATTCTCGGTTTACATGGGTGTTCTTCTTAAAACGAAAGTCAGATACGTTTGACATCTTCACTAGTTTTGTCATGCAGGTTCAGAACGAATTTAACTGCTCAGTGGTCAAAATCAGAAGTGACCATGGAACAGAATTCGAATCTTGTGCTATGACAGAGTTTTGTGAAGAACAAGGTATCTTTCATGAGTTTTCCTCCCCGCGCACTCCTCAGCAAAATGGAGTCGCGGAGAGGAGAAATAGAACTCTCATTGAAGCCTGCACGACAATGTTGAAAGACGCTTCTCTCCCAGAATACTTCTGGGCTGAGGCGGTCAATACAGCTTGTCACGTACAAAACCGAGCATTGATCAACAAGCATCATCGTAAGACGCCTTATGAGCTACTGAGAGGCAGGAAACCAACCATGTCCTACTTGAGGATCTTTGGTTGCAGATGCTATGTACTGAATAATGGGAAGTACCCGCGTACTAAATTTGGTGAAAAATGCTTCGAAGGCATATTCATAGGCTATAGTTCCCACAGTCGGGCATATAGGGTCTTCAATAAGAAAACCCTAGTGGTAGAAGAATCAATTAATGTTGTATTTGATGAAGGAAGTTTGCTTAACAGCAATTCTTCCAGCGGTATTCTTGAAGATGCAGGTACACGACTTGAACAGCTGTGTCTCGATGAGACCACTAAAGATGATACTCCTAAGTACGTCAAAGTTTCCACCTCAACGTCATCTGGGAATGTTGAAGATCAAAATGGAACAAATCTCTTAGAAGAAGGAGAAGCCCGAGAAGTAGTCGAAGCTCCATACGCCAGACTTCTAGAGCTCCGGCACGTGAGGGATCATCCTAGAGATCAGATCATCGGAGATCCTCATGTCGGTGTCAGAACTCGAAGAGGTACTATTAACGAGATTTTGCATCTTAGCTTCCTGTCACAGGTTGAGCCAAAGAAGTTCGACGAGGCGAACAAAGATGCGGCATGGATTTTGGCCATGCAAGATGAACTACATCAATTCGAACGTTGCAACGTTTGGACGCTGGTTCCCAGACCACACAAGCAGAATGTGATTGGCACCAAGTGGATCTTCAGAAACAAACTAGATGAACATGGTGTCATCATAAAGAACAAGGCCAGGCTGGTGGCGCAAGGTTACAGTCAGGAGGAGGGGATTGACTTCGACCAGACCTTTGCACCAGTTCCAAGGCTCGAAGCAATCAGATTGTTCCTCGCGTATGCTTCGTACAAAGGATTCACAGTCTATCAAATGGAGGTGAAATCAGCATTCTTGAATGGAGACCTGAAAGAGGAAGTATACGTCGCTCAACCCCCAGGTTTTGTCAATCCTACTTATCCCAATCATGTATATTTTCTTAATAAAGCTCTCTATGGTTTAAAACAAGCTCCACGAGCTTGGTATGAGACTTTATCTAGTTTTCTTCTTGAGAACAAGTTCTCTAGAGGTAAAATAGATAAGACATTGTTTCTCAGGGAAGTCAAAGGCAAGATTTTGCTGTTGTAAATCTATGTCGATGACATTATATTCGGCTCAACGGACAACAATCTTTGCAAAAAGTTTTCTAAACTTATGCAAGGAAAGTTTGAAATGAGCAGTATGGGGGAGCTAAAGTATTTCTTGGTACTTCAAGTGAAACAGTCTGAGGATGGAATCTTCATCTCTCAGACGAAGTTCACAAATGAACTCCTCAAGAAATTCGGTATGGAGAATGCAACATCTATGAGGACTCCAATGGGATCCACTATGTCTCTGGATAAGGATGAGAAAGGCAAACCTTTCGATGAAACCAAATATAGAAGCATCATTGGATCCCTGCTCTACCTTACTGCCAGTAGACCGGATATCATGTTCTCCACATATGTCTGTGCCAGATATCAGGTGAACACTAAGGAATCTCACTATGTCGCTGCAAAGCGAATTCTAAGATACCTTAAAGGTACTCCCAATCTTGGCTTGTGGTACCCGAGAAACAATGATCTCGAGCTAATAGGTTTTTCAGATGCTGATTTTGCAGGGAGTAGGGATGACAGGAAAAGCACCTCCGGGACTGTCAATTCCTCGGACGAAGGCTTATTTCATGGAATAGAAAGAAACAGAATTGTGTTGCAACCTCCACAGCAGAGTCTGAGTACATCTCGGCAGGCAGCTGTTGCGCACAACTCCTATGGATCAGAAACCAGTTAGCCGACTACGACCTTCAGTTCAAGGAAGTACCAATGTACTGCGACTCCTCCAGTGCAATTGCAATTGCCAACAATCCGGTATCGTACAGCAGAATGAAGCATATTGAAGTGCGCTACCACTTCATTCGGGAGCACGTGGAGAACAAGGACATCTCTCTCTATTATGTCCCCACGGACAAGCAAATTGCAGATATGTTCACAAAGCCCTTAGACGAAGCCAAGTTCAGTCTTTTCAAAACTGAATTGGGGATGCTAAACTATGAGGAATGAACCCTACAGAAGCTCCAGGCTCGTGCATCTAGGGGGAGCCTCTGCCCGGAACTCAAGTGAGAGCACAGGTGCAAGCACTGAGGGGGAGCAAGGGGTCAAATGCAACAAACTCAGATTTGCAGAAGCCGAAAAGGGGGAGATTACCGTCTCGGCTAAGGCTAAGGTGGCTCTCACGAAATTGGTACTGGTAATGGATATCTCTCTCACCTCACTTTCCAGTGTATGATTTTCATTCCCATACGCTCTATTCACCTTAGCTTGTAGGGTTTAGGCTTCTTCAAATAGGGGGAGATTGTTGGGTATTGTATCCACAACGTACCTGATTTGAAGAAGCCCCTGAACAAGCTAAGGTAAATAGACAATGTATTTGATAAAATATTTTAAGTTGTGCTTGCAGTTTTTCCACGCTAAGTGCACACCAATGTCAGGGTGCAGTAGGTCAATATACACGGGTCTGTACGACGTAATCCCTCGTTGAGCAGATCAGTGTGTTGGCCTACGTGTACTCTCTCTATTGAGTGTACTTATTTTCAAGTACAGGGCTGTGATATTGCAAGAGCAGACAAGGAGCAAGGATGGTCAAAGAGCAGTCCATGGGCGGATAGACGAAAAAAATCGTCTAAGTGTTAATCGTCGAGAATCACCAAGTGATTCTCGCCGATTCGGGAGAATCATCAAGTGATTCTCGCCGATTCGGTGAGAATCACTAGTGATTCTCGCCGAATCGTCGAGAATCACCTAGCTGATTCTCGCCGTCTCCTTCCGGCGAAAACAGTGCGTGCAACCAAGTCAACTTCGACGAGAATCTTCTTTGATTCTCGCCGAATCGTCGAGAATCACCTTTGATTCTCGACGATTCGACGAGACTCACCTTCGATTCTCGCCGATTTTGACTTGGGCGAATTCTTGAAACCGCTGGACCGGATTCTGCCGCTGGCACTGTTTTGAACCGAAATTAGTGTTTCTTCTGGTGGGACCCACAACGGTCATTAAGGAGTATACTTGTGTATAAATACTCGCATATTTTTGAACAGTAAGGACACGCAGAAAAAATACGAAGCCGAGCTGCCGACTTGACCTAGATCGCGATACCTGTTCCACCGCCGTCGCCGCTCGTGCAAGTCGATCGCCTACAGTGATCGTGATTCCTCTAGATCTTCCGGCGTCAGAAGCTTAGTCAAGCTTAGAGTCTCACGCGTCTAACTAGAGATCCTTTATCTCTTGATTTGTTGATCGGGAAAACCTTCCCCGTCCGAATCGATCGAGACGATCGATCCTAGTGTGACCATTGGAAGACCTAGCTAGCTTCGCTACGAAGTTTGAATCTCCAAAGTACAGTAGCCGCACACCGTTGTCGCCGCCGATCCCGAGAACCAAGCCGCCGCCCTTCTTGTCGCCGCCGGTTTCGGGGAGATTCTCTCCAAGTGAGATCTAGGGTTGTGGACTCTTCGTGACTTCTTGAACACGTCATCAAACGAAGAGGGATACCTTAGTCTCCGAAAGTAGTTTGTATTTCTTGTACATTCTAGTTTTACTTTTGTTGTAAAGGAACGTTGGTTCCTAGTTGTAAGGGTTGGGTGCAACCCGTGTTGTGGGAGTGTTGACTCCTACGTGTGGAAGGGTTCCTTCCGATAGTGCAAGGATTGGATTTCAATCCTGTTGGTGAAGAGACCAGGTCGTCCCTTGTTGGGATATAGGTCGAAGGGGGAAAGTGGATGTACCCAAATCGGGGAACCACTATAAATTGCTTGTGTACTCTGTTTGCTGTGCTGTTTTATTTTCGTGTGCAGGTACAATTTTAATTCCGCAAAAACGCTACACGTCACCTATTCCCCCCCCCCCCCATAGGTGAAGGTAGTTGACACTATGTGGACTTTCAATACTCCTACGACAACTATAATAACTGTTACTCAATTTCCAACAAGTCTGTTGACCTCTCCTTCCTAATTCTTGCATATTTGTACAAATGTATGAACCACATCTGGTATCTAATACCCAAGATTAAGGAACAAAAAAGTTTATCTCTATAACAAATATATCTGAAGTAGAAGCCACACTTCCCTTCTTCTATTGCATATTTTTACGATAAAGATGATAGTACCTTCTGTAGTACCCTGCCTTACCACAGTGGTGGTATTTTCCTTCCTTGGCTAGTCCTTTCTTCTTCAATGTTGAAGAATTGGGATCAAGTTATGACTTAGGTCCTACCTTAGTCTTCTTGAATCTCATGGCCTTGTCCTTGCCTTTATGTACCATTAGTACGGGGCTAGTAGGCTTTGCCTTCTTCAGATTAATCTCGGCAATTCATAACATGTCTAGGATCTCGGGTAGTGTCTTGTCATTCTCATTCATATTGAAGTTCAAGATTAATTGTTCATAACTGTCCGACAATGATTGTAGGATCAGATTAGTTCCCAAATCTTGGCCTAATGGAAACCCCAATCTCTCAAGGTTCTCAATGTACCCAATCATCTTGAGCACTTGAGTCCCTACTGGGTCTTGAGCTCCCATCTTGTAAGATCCCTCCTCCTAGGAATTGGGCATGACCGAGGACAGATTTTATGCCCGGGACCATCGCTTTACAATGAAACTAACTAAGAGTTAGTTGCCACCACAAGACAGTGACCCTGGTGGCAAACACAATCATTAACACGGCCAACAAAAGAAGAAGTACGTCCACACATCACATCATAGATAAAATAAACATCTAATCAAAAGGTCCACATGATATAAATGAAAGTGTAATAAGTCTTATTCCCAGTACATAGCCATCATAAATATCTCTCTCAACAAACAATGCGGAAGCTAAACTATATGATCATCAACCTAATGATGGGTAGTTATAGTAGTGCGCGACTCCGTCTCCTCAGATCCTCGTGTCTCAATCTCTGGCTGTGCCTGGTCGAACTGCGTCGTTGTCTCCACATGTCCCTAAAATGATGTGGTCAAACGACCTTCAGTCAAACTAGACTCACCAGCTTCATCCCCGCCTCACCCCTACGACTCCTAGGCACCGTGAGGGAGGAAGAAATCAGAGGACCAATAGTAGCAGAATATAAAAGTGGGTGATAGTGATATATATATATATATATATATATAATTCTCTAGCAGTTCCATATTAGTATGATCAGTAAAGAAGAGTAACAACTAATATAGTATAAAAGTACAATAAGAGAAGCTAAGTAAAACAAGTAAAGTAAAATAACTACACTACCATCACGGAAGCGTACCTTGACTTATATGAACGCCCATACAAACATATAAGTTAAGGTTTCTGAAATAATAACCCATCATATAAAAGAGCCCATATTAATTTAAATGATGAGGATATGCAAGTGCGTATGCTATGTCATGCTATGTGATGCAATGATTTATACTCACACACACAACTATGTGCATAGACCTTTCATGTATCCCCACTTTTTGGAGGTGGCCAACCTCTCAGGTACCAACCGTCGTGGCTCACGGTGGTAGTGGAGCGGGTGTCTCCACTTCTATGATTGCAGGCACACAACCAGGCCTAGACCACTCGTATGCCTCAATGCTGAGAACACAACAATGGAGGCACTGCATACTCTTGGTGGCAACTGCCAGTCTTATGTGGTTGGGTGTGCTCTTAGGGTACATAGTTCTCTAGACCTCAGTATAAACATCCTACCGGTCTCCCCAAAGGTCTACACTCCACACCAGAGTCATCGTATGATGAATTGTAAATATACCTATTTTTCTGTACATTAATTTAGTCATTTTCATTTGTTTTCGTCTTTTTTATATATTTTTGCTTAATAAATTGCTCCTTTTTTGTAAATAATTTTGCTAACTTTGTTTATTTTATTTTTCAGAAAAAAACAAAATTCTGCCAAAAAAAGTCAATGTCACGCCGTGACATATTGGTCACGCCCGTGACCAGGGCGTGACATGTCAAAAAACCGTGAAATCAGCAAAATTTGAAGTGCAAAGCCTGACACGCCCGGGGTCACGCCCGTGTCACCCGAGTCACGCCCGTGACCCAAGCCCGTGACACTCCACTCGACGATTTCATCTCGACGATCGTCGAGTGTCGACACCAGCCGACACGCCCAGAGTCACGCCCGTGACCTGGGGCGTGACCTTTCCAGCTAGCCCGACAAGACCCGCGCGGCGACTTTTTGGCGCACCGCGCCCAGATCCACCTGCTTAACACGCCCCCTGTCACGCCCGTGACCAAGGGCGTGACCACTGCGAGACCGCCACGTGTCCAGCCCGAAGTCAACTTTCCCGTCAAATCGCCGGCCGCCTTCCAAATAGTACTGTCACGCCCCCTGTCACGCCCGTGACCAAGGGCGTGACCCATGAAAATTTTTTCTATAAATTCAGTGTTCTGCTGGAGTTTCTGTTCCCCTTTTGGGCACCATTTGTATAGGGGAAATGCTGCTGGATTGCTTCCAAGGCCCTTGTAAGGGATTTTCTCCCTCTCTCTTTCTTCTTTTTTAGCTTTGTAATCATTTTTAGACTTAATAAAAATGTAGATTTTTTCCAAATTTCATGGTTTTGGAATGCATCCATGTGCCCCTCTCTTATACAATCTTATTTATGCTTTATTTTAACTTAGTTTATGTTCTTCTTTATAGGCGTGTGTGAGTGTATGAGTATAGTTTATTTACTTTTATGTTTTCATTTTCTTACGTAGTGTTGTTAACTTAGGTTTTTATAGCTTTCTATCTCATTGTTATAAACCCGTAAAATTGATTTCAAAGTGATTTTCATTTCTTTTAAGTTAGATTTTTCTTTTTAGGATGTAAAACCTTTTCATTATTTTCAGTTTATTTTCACTTTTTAATCAGTTTTACGGAGTTATAGGAATGATTATATAGTTGTTTTAATTTTTCGCGCACTTTGATTTTTCGTTTAAACTTTTGTCCGTTTAATTTTTTCGTTCTCTTTTTATGCGTTTCTACCGCATTTTAGCGGTAGAAATGTATTCGTTTTTATTTTTAGAGCACTTGCATTTTTTCGTTTATTTGCAAAACTTTCTTTCCGGTTAATTTTATTTTCTCTTTTATGCATTTCTACCGCATTCTAGCGGTAGAAATGCAGTTGTTTTCAATTTTAGATAACTTAGTTTTTTTGCAACTTTTGTACTTGTGCATCTATTTCCGCCTACTCGTTAAGAGTTAAATGGCGCTTTGCTTTATTTCATTTCTGTCGTGTGTGTGAGTGTGTTTTATTTTCTTGTAGAGTGCGTGTGTTTTCATTTATGTCGAGAGAGTGTGTGCGTGCGTTGCATTTATTTTGTCCTACTCGTTTGAGTAGGACCCGCATTTATTTTCCCCTACTCAATTGAGTAGGACTTGCGTGTGTGCGTTTTACTGCTTTCATTTCTCCCGCCCACGCAGTTGCGCCGGGACTCGCAATTTACAGCTTTCTTCAGTCCTACTCGTTTGAGTAGGACTTGCACTTTTCAGCTTTCATTTACTGCTTTATTTCCTGCTTTCATTTACTGCTTTCTTTATCGCTTTATTTTCTGCTTTTTCCCACAAATCGTCCCCATTCCGATGAGTGGCTAACCATTCTTAGCCCTCGGTATCGAAGAGCATTGGAACAGATAAAATAGCTTAAAATAATTAAAGGTCTAATCTTTCTAATTAATTAAAAGTACTTAAGGTTTGCCCGGGGTTAACGACGCGTAGGACCACATATCGATGTGTGGGCCCTATTTCCGTTTTCCATACGCTCGCCGAGAGGCCGTGCGTATGGACAGATCACCCTTGGCAAAGAGAGTTCCGCACTAACCCTCGAGAGAGGAGGCGCGCCAACTCTACGGATTGGGTTCCCCACCCAATAGCGGGGTTTCTTAGCGTAATGCGGGCGTTAAGAGGAATCCTTCGTCGGACTAACGTTCGGTCGAATAGTCTTAGCGTTCAGGTGAGCGATAGTCCTAGAGATAGGTGAGCTCATTCTAGTGGAACCTCCACGGCCAAGTCTCCGCCTTAATTAATTAGAAATTTAGGAGCTCTTTTTATTTAAAGTCTATTTTAGTTCAATTGTTTTTTCGGTGCCATCGAGCTAAGCTCTTCATCGGCACCACCTTCATGCTTTCATTTTCTTTCTGTCTTTTTCTGCATTTTTTATTACATATAAAAATATCCCGACAAGATAATTATCGGTAAAATAATAGTCCCCTCCAGGGAAGAGTAGAAATAATCGAACCGGACCCGAGAACAATACGACCTCGATATTCCACCCGGAATATCCTGTACTACTCACGATAGGTGCACTTGCCTCCTTTCGTTAAAACTCGATTTCTAAACCTTTTTTATATCCAAAATAAATAAATAAATACGCGCGCCCCGTTTTCTTAAATAAATTCACTTCCGCCTTTTTCTCAAATAAAACCGCTGGGTCGCCGCGTGACTGTAAATAATTTTGGAGTTTTAACCATCATCAAGTTTTTGGCGCCGTTGCCGGGGACGTTTTCGGTTCGTTATTTTAAACCCTGGAAATCTATTAATTTTACCTTATTTAAAAAAAAAAAAAAAAACTATTTATAATAATACTATTAAAAAAAAACTACTTTAAAAAGAAAAAAAAAAAAAAAAACAAAAACTTAGAAAATATATATATATCTTTTTTATCATATTATTATTATTTATAAAATATTTTTTTGAAATGACGTCATTTTCTATAAATCCTAAAAAACCAAAAAAATCTAAAAAATCTAAAAAAAAAAAAAAAAAAAAACAAAAACTCTAAAAACAAAAACCTAAAAATCTAAAAAGTTCAAAAAAATGAAAAAAAAAATCAAACATAAAAAAAAACAGAGAAAAACATAAAACTTAAAAAAAAAAAACTCTTAAAAAACTAAAAACAAAAAAAGAACTAAAAAAAAATCTACTTAAAAAACACCAAAAAAAAAAATTAATAATACTAACTCTATATATATTTTATTTTATTTAACTTTGTTTTATTTCGTTGCATTTTGCTTCGGCACGCTTCCATTATTATGCGCGCTAGGGGATCACATTTTTATCACACAATGGTCGCTAAGGCCTGAGCTACCTCCGACTCCCCACGCACATCCCCCCTACCGCCCGCGCTCTTTAGGCCGAGTTTATCTTTTTTGTTTTTTTTCTGTTATCGTTTTGCTTTTTCTTCTAAATAATGCAGGGTTTCAACCTGCACCCTCCCGCGCTCGTCTAAGGGAAGCTCCTTCCCTCCCTTTTTCTTTTTGTACTTATTTTATTTTGTATATTATCTGTTCCGCATACTTAGATTGCAACATTGGGGACAATGTTGGGTTTAAGTATGGGGGTGTTTTCCTATACTGCATTTTTTTTATTCTGTACTCATCAAAAATACAAAAAAATTTGCAAAACATAAAACCTAAAAAAAATTTTTCCCTTGTTTTTATTTTCATAAAACTTAAAAACAAAAAAAATTCAAAAAAAAAAAAAAATTTCAAAAAATCTTTTTACTTCGTAAATATTTTTTGTAAAAAATCTCTCTTCCCCCCCCATCTTCTTTTTTGTAAAAACTCGCATCTTGTCTGCCCGCGACGGTCGACTCATCGAACCAACCATTCAAATAAGAGTCTGTTCGCGGGGCCGCAATCGAGTTTTTATTTTGCCTTTTTTTGTAAATATCTCTCTTTCCCCCCTATCTTCTTTCTCTCCTCTTTCTTGTAAATAACTTATCAAAATAACTCTAAAAATCAAAAAAAAAAAATTAGAAAAACCCCAAAACCCTAAAAAGATAAAAAAATCTAAAAAATCCTAAAAAGATAATAATTAAAACACAAAAAAATGATAAAACTCTAAAAATTCCAAAAAAAATGTTTTGTTAAATTATGTAACAAAATAATTCGAATACACCATTTCTTAACCCTTTTTGCTTTCCAAAAATCTAGTTTCGAGTTAATTTATATGCGAATTTTAGTTATTCTTTGCTTACTATTCGTTTATTAATTAAGGTTCGATAGATTTAAGTGTCTGGGGTTAAGTCTTAAAGAATTTTTTATGTCTTATCCTTATAATAGGGAACTTGTTTTTCACCACCACTTCTAATTTTATAAATAGAAGCTCGTTTTTTATGTTAGAAAATAACATCCATGGATTTCAATTATTTCAACTTCATGCTTTTAGAAATATCGGAACGTTCATTTTAAAAAGGTTGCTCTCAAAACTTTTTTATTAAAATCTAGTTTTCTTTTTGAAAAACTAAACCCACTTCCTTTTTTTTCATGTCTTACTTTGTCATGATTCTCCCTACCCCTTAAAAGATCTTATGTCAATGGGAATAAGATTTCGTTCCGTAAACATAGGCACCCAATAATTTAAAAAGATTATATATGGAGTAAGAGGATAAAATTCATTACTCCTACAAATATACATTGGGTTATTTATTTATTATGAAGAAAAAAAAAATTTTATGTGTTAGGAAAATAAGATTCCATTTTCCTAACTATCCAAAAAGAAAAAAATTGGAGGTTCGAGAAATAATTACCTCACCTCAATATCCAAGCCTTCTTCATAAACCACCAAACCACTTAGCCTATTTCAATGATTCTAGACTTAATTTAAAATTTTTTTTGAGAGCATAATTTTTAAATTGCATTATTTCCTTTAACTTCTTTTAAGCAAATGTTTTTTATATAAATCCAATCCATCTTTGTTAAACTAACAAAAATAATTTTTTGCTTTCTATTTTATTTTTTCTAGAAGTCTTTTTGAAACTCTTCCTCTATTCATAACATTTCATAAATTAGGATTTAATTCTTTAACCCCGGATGTATATTTTGATCTTCCTTTTAATTAAGTCAAGCGGTAGCTAAACTTAGGATTTCTTTTATTCCTTATAAGTTCATCTCCAACTTTTGCTCTGGAATAGCAAAAGCTTAAGTATGGGGGTATTTGATGAATTGTAAATATACCTATTTTTCTGTACATTAATTTAGTCGTTTTCATTTGTTTTCGTCTTTTTTATATATTTTTGCTTAATAAATTGCTCCTTTTTTGTAAATAATTTTGCTAACTTTGTTTATTTTATTTTTCAGAAAAAACCAAAATTCTGCCAAAAAAAGTCAATGTCACGCCCGTGACATATTGGTCACGCCCGTGACCAGGGCGTGACATGTCAAAAACCGTGAAATCAGCAAAATTTGAAGTGCAAAGCCTGACACGCCCGGGGTCACGCCCGTGTCACCCGAGTCACGCCCGTGACCCAAGCCCGTGACACTCCACTCGACGATTTCATCTCGACGATCGTCGAGTGTCGACACCAGCCGACACGCCCAGAGTCACGCCCGTGACCTGGGGCGTGACCTTTCCAGCTAGCCCGACAAGACCCGCGCGGCGACTTTTTGGCGCACCGCGCCCAGATCCACCTGCTTAACACGCCCCCTGTCACGCCCGTGACCAAGGGCGTGACCACTGCGAGACCGCCACGTGTCCAGCCCGAAGTCAACTTTCTCGTCAAATCGCCGGCCGCCTTCCAAATAGTACTGTCACGCCCCCTGTCACGCCCGTGACCAAGGGCGTGACCCATGAAAATTTTTTCTATAAATTCCAGTGTTCTGCTGGAGTTTCTGTTCCCCTTTTGGGCACCATTTTGTATAGGGGAAATGCTGCTGGATTGCTTCCAAGGCCCTTGTAAGGGATTTTCTCCCTCTCTCTTTCTTCTTTTTTAGCTTTGTAATCGTTTTTAGACTTAATAAAAATGTAGATTTTTCCCATTTCATGGTTTTGGAATGCATCCATGTGCCCCTCTCTTATACAATCTTATTTATGCTTTATTTTAACTTAGTTTATGTTCTTCTTTATAGGCGTGTGTGAGTGTATGAGTATAGTTTATTTACTTTTATGTTTTCATTTTCTTACGTAGTGTTGTTAACTTAGGTTTTTATAGCTTTCTATCTCATTGTTATAAACCCGTAAAATTGATTTCAAAGTGATTTTCATTTCTTTTAAGTTAGATTTTTCTTTTTAGGATGTAAAACCTTTTCATTATTTTCAGTTTATTTTCACTTTTTAATCAGTTTTACGGAGTTATAGGAATGATTATATAGTTATTTTAATTTTTCGCGCACTTTGATTTTTCGTTTAAACTTTTGTCCGTTTAATTTTTTCGTTCTCTTTTTATGCGTTTCTACCGCATTTTAGCGGTAGAAATGTATTCGTTTTTATTTTTAGAGCACTTGCATTTTTTCGTTTATTTGCAAAACTTTCTTTCCGGTTAATTTTTATTTTCTCTTTTTATGCATTTCTACCGCATTCTAGCGGTAGAAATGCAGTTGTTTTCAATTTTAGATAACTTAGTTTTTTTGCAACTTTTGTACTTGTGCATCTATTTCCGCCTACTCGTTAAGAGTTAAATGGCGCTTTGCTTTATTTCATTTCTGTCGTGTGTGTGAGTGTGTTTTATTTTCTTGTAGAGTGCGTGTGTTTTCATTTATGTCGAGAGAGTGTGTGCGTGCGTTGCATTTATTTTGTCCTACTCGTTTGAGTAGGACCCGCATTTATTTTCCCCTACTCAATTGAGTAGGACTTGCGTGTGTGCGTTTTACTGCTTTCATTTCTCCCGCCCACGCAGTTGCGCCGGGACTCGCAATTTACAGCTTTCTTCAGTCCTACTCGTTTGAGTAGGACTTGCACTTTTCAGCTTTCATTTACTGCTTTATTTCCTGCTTTCATTTACTGCTTTCTTTATCGCTTTATTTTCTGCTTTTCCCGCAAATCGTCCCCATTCCGATGAGTGGCTAACCATTCTTAGCCCTCGGTATCGAAGAGCATTGGGACAGATAAAATAGCTTAAAATAATTAAAGGTCTAATATTTCTAATTAATTAAAAGTACTTAAGGTTTGCCCGGGGTTAACGACGCGTAGGACCACATATCGATGTGTGGGCCCTATTTCCGTTTTCCATACGCTCGCCGAGAGGCCGTGCGTATGGACAGATCACCCCTTGGCAAAGAGAGTTCCGCACTAACCCTCGAGAGAGGAGGCGCGCCAACTCTACCGGATTGGGTTCCCCACCCAATAGCGGGGTTCTTAGCGTAATGCGGGCGTTAAGAGGAATCCTTCGTCGGACTAACGTTCGGTCGAATAGTCTTAGCGTTCAGGTGAGCGATAGTCCTAGAGATAGGTGAGCTCATTCTAGTGGAACCTCCACGGCCAAGTCTCCGCCTTAATTAATTAGAAATTTAGGAGCTCTTTTTATTTAAAGTCTATTTTAGTTCAATTGTTTTTTCGGTGCCATCGAGCTAAGCTCTTCATCGGCACCACCTTCATGCTTTCATTTTCTTTCTGTCTTTTTCTGCATTTTTTATTACATATAAAAATATCCCGACAAGATAATTATCGGTAAAATAATAGTCCCCTCCAGGGAAGAGTAGAAATAATCGAACCGGACCCGAGAACAATACGACCTCGATATTCCACCCGGAATATCCTGTACTACTCACGATAGGTGCACTTGCCTCCTTTCGTTAAAACTCGATTTCTAAACCTTTTTTATATCCAAAATAAATAAATAAATACGCGCGCCCCGTTTTCTTAAATAAATTCACTTCCGCCTTTTTCTCAAATAAAACCGCCGGGTCGCCGCGTGACCGTAAATAATTTTGGAGTTTTAACCTGCATCATCGTACTTCTTTTGGTGTGCCGAATGGACCAATACCGAGTGACCCACAACATAAACACAAACTAAGTATAATAAAACCCTTCCGAGCCTCTAGCTCGCAGGACCAACCAGTCCTGATATCGACCAACAACCCGATCCACTAGCTCGTAGGACCAACAAGCCCTATATCACTCCAACCCACACATGGGTGAGATCACTATAACATTCCTTAATCCAATCAGACTACTCTTGACTAACTTCCGGATTACTTAGCGATTTATGTTTAACATTGGACTTTCCAAGGTTTACCCTGTGAAGGGGTCGTAGGGGAACTAGGAACTATGATGGGTTGAAGCTCGTCACTCCCTTTCTTAAGGCACTTAGTAATGTTATGCTGCCCTTAACCAAATCCACTCTCAGGGTTACTAAGTGTGTGACCTCTCCAAAGTAAGAGATGTTGAAAACACTAATTTTCCAAAATTGTTAATTGCAGAACATATGATCTTGCATGTGTGTATGAATAGGAATCCTCCAAATTCTTGACCTTAGGTCCTAAGATTATTTCCTAAGGTCTATAATGACATCTTAGATCTAATTTCAGAGATTTATAATTTTCCTAAAAAAATCAGATATTATTATAATTTTCCCAAATTATTGATATATATGATTTTGAACATGAAATGTCACTTTCTATTATCAAACTAGCAATATACAATTATCCTAACATCATCTTGAGTAATAATGGCTCTGGACCAAATTTCATATCATTCCAATAATATTTGATATTTAATTTCTAATTACAAAAATCTGATTCACTTGGTCATGTAACACATGAAGTAAAATAAATATTCATCAAATAATTCCAGAAATATTACTGCAGGTTACAAATAGTAAATAATTATCTATTCTAAAAATTTATAATTTTATAATTCAATTTAAGCACAATTATATCAATAATATAGAAGTGGCAAAATGGTAATTATAATTGCAACCCTAAGATTCTGACCTTCAAAAATTCCAATTAATTAATCCAGTGTTTACCATACTAAATCAATGCTATTAGCAAGGCTTCATAGTTTTTGCAACTATTTTAGTCACCCTAATTTCACTAATACTCTTGTGTAATAAAATTACTAATTATATCATTTGCTAAGCAAATTAACTCCAAATGTTATAAAACATCATGAGGAGGTGTACTTTCACTAAATAAGTGCATGCATAAAAATATACTGGATTTGACCATGTCAATCTTACTAAATTCACAAGAAACATCTTTTTGGCTAAATGCACACCATAACACGTACAACATGACAACTTGTAAGTGAGATTCACCAACCTACATGGGTCAAAAGATCTGAAATTTTTAGCAGGACATTATAACTTCATAATGGACCTCTCACCAAAATTTGGGGTTATAATAATTATTTTTAACCAAAATATTTCAGTTTTATGAACAATCACATTTGACCTAAAACTATATGACAATTTTGTCCAAAAATTCTAACTTTCGAACTGTAGGTGTATCTCAGGTATCTTCTGACATGAAAAAACTTTTAAGTCAATACCCTTAGCCAATTAAAATTTATTAATGATATAGTGATTGTCCTACCCTAAGGACAATTCCCATAAGAATTGTTCTACAAGGAGATACATTGACCCCAAATTACCTGATTTCAATTTCTAATAAAAGTAGACTCACAGGGCTACCTTTTTTTATGTTGGGCACTTTTCATGGTTCAGCCCTAAGTGCCTCATTTTTCTGATTCAAAATTTGTTTATTAATGGGATAAATACATAATAATTAATATAAATCAAAACATTCAACGGCTGTGATTATCTCTTCTCCAATCAGCCAACCGTCATGATCTGCCCGACTAGGAGCTTTTCAAGTGACTTTTGCCGGCAATCCAGTCCCCTCCCTGGATGGCCACCACCTCCGTTGAGGTCTAGGCTATCGTCGGTCTGCGGCTTGACCGCCGGAGGGCGGTTTCCGGCGAACCCGAGAGGAAGCCCAAAGCTTCGTTTTTCCAGGGAATTAAAAATCGAAACCAGCCCCTTTGTGCCTGATTTCATTCCCCATTAATCTAGGAAGCTAGCACAAGGGGAGAGGAGGAGAAGCATGCCTGATTTCGCGCTTGGAGGCGGCTACTCTGGCGGGTGGCAATGGATTTTGGCGTTTTCTGGCGAACCTCTCCAGATCTCAATTCAAAACCAAAATCTTCGATCCAAGAGTTGATTTCAACTGCTTGGGGGCTTCTGAAGGATGAATGGGTCAAATTGAGCTTTGAAGGCCTCTATATAAGATATCCATGAATGGGAGGTTGTAGGTCATGGTCATTATTGGCCCTCCTTGATGGTGGACGACCTTAAACTGCTGGAAACTCATCCTCTTCATCAGGTGAGATGAAAGGAGGGGTTGGAGAAGGAGAAGGGAGTGTCGCATGGCCTCCTTCCATTATTCACGTCCCATAAATGAAACTTCCCCCTTAATTACCTCCATTAAACCCTAATTAAATCACATAATTCAGATTAAATAAATTTGATAAACTTAGTGGGCCTTAGGTTGGGCCTTGGGAAAGGCCTTAGCCCACTTGAATTGGCTTGGTCTCTAATTTAGCCTTTAGGGGTTAATTTGACCATGGTTGACCTTGAGGTTGTCTTTGGTCAACTTGATGAGTTGACTGGTCCAAGGGGTGTGTCTTTCATCCCTTGAAACCACCCAATGTTAATTGGGTCACGGTGATGCCCCAATTGGGCCCACTTTGCCAAATAACGTGATTTTGACCTAAATAGGGCCAAGTTTGACTTTGGTCAAACTAGTCAACTTGGTGACCCCATGATGGGGCTTTTGGGTCCACTTGGCCTAGAATGAAAATACAAGGCTAGGGGTGGGGGCGACTTTAGGTTTTGAGGCCATTAGGACCTCTTAGGGGAAGGTTTGACCTATATTGACCTAAGGTTGATGAAGGATGGTATGAAAGATACCACACTGGTTAGACTGTTTAACTCTAGAGGGAGACTTGATTACCAGAAATAGTTTCTAACATGCTATCTTCAGATGTTGAGGAAGTAAAGACTCATTATTTCATCTCTGTCATTGCAATCTTGATGCGTCGGGTCATGCAGTTCTGCAGATTCTGCTTTGCAAACAGTTCCAGAATTTCCACAAATATTAGGTCAAAATGTTGAAAAGATTCGAAATCGATATCAAAAACAATGTCAAATTTCATTGTGAAGAGAGTGCACGCCGGAATCGCCATGAGTGCACCTACAAGAGAGAAATAAAGATCAAGTGCAAAGGAACTGAAAGCGTGGGACGGAGGTCGAAGAAACCTAGATATAAGGTTCTCAGAATTTGAACCGCCAGACTTCGTTCGACGAAAAAGAAAAGATCTTCGACCTGAGTTCGACGAAGTATTTTAATAGAAAATGGGTTCGTCGATCACAGTCTGAAGAAGACGGATAAATCGTCGATCTCTTTTCGACGATAAATTCACTGAAGCAGGGATCGTCGATCTCTGTTTGACGAAAACTATTTCACTAAGAAGTGATCGTCGAGCTCCGTTCGACGAACTCTTCACGGGGAGTTCACAAATCATCGATCTCCGTTCGATGAACTGTCAACAAATCGTCCACCACAGACAAAATTTAAATTAACTCATCTCCATTGATCATTCCTAACTTATTTAAGAAAAACAAAAGTTTCTTCTCATCCAATGGCTTGGTGAAGATGTCTACCCTTTGCAAATCAGTGGAAATAAAGACAAGATTAATTTTCATTTTGTCTACACAGTCTCTAATGAAATGGTGTCTTATTTCTATATGCTTGGTCCTACTATGATGCACTAGATTTTATGTTATGGATATAGTACTGGTACTATCACAATACATAGTTAAATTATTTAAATTGTATCCATAATCCAGTAGTTGGTTTTGTATCCACAAAACTTGTAAGCAACAACTAGCAGCAGCTATATATTCTGCTTCTGCAGTGGATGTGGATACAGAGGTTTGCTTTTTACAGAACTAGGACACTAGCCTATCACTAAGGAACTGGCATGTTCCTGTTGTGCTTTTTCTGTCCACTCTACATCCAGCATAGTAAGCATCTAAAAATCCAGTTAAGTCAAATTCTGAATCTGATGGATATAGAAGTCCTAGATTTGAACAACCCTTTATATATCTCAAAATTCTTTTAAGCAAAATATAGTGAGATTTTTTAGGATTCACTTGGAACCTAGCACAAATGCATATAGAAAGCATGATGTCTGGGCTACTTTCTATGAGATATAATAAGGAACCAACAATGGCCCTATACAACTTCTGATCAACAGGTTTTCCATGCTCTTCAGAATCTATCACTGCATTTGCAGCCATAGGTGTCTTCATTGCTGAGTCATTACACATCCCAAATCTCTTAATAAGCTCCTCAACATATTTAGATTGGCAGATGAAGATACCATCAGATGATTGATTCACTTGGAGACCAAGGAAATATGAAAGTTCACCAATGCTACTCATCTCAAACTTTGAATGCATAAGGTTAGAGAATCTTTTGCATAGTTTAGGATCAATTAATCCAAAGATAATATCATTTACATAAATTTGTACTAATAAGATATTATCTTTATGATGCATGCTTAATAAAAAGAGTCCTATCTACAATGCCTCTAGAAAATTTATGCTCTAACAAGAAGCTTGCTAAGGTCTCATACCAAGCTCTTGGAGCTTGCTTTAAACCATAGAGAGCTTTATGCAATCTAAAGACATAAGAGGGATAGAATGGAGTGATAAAACCTGGAGGTTGCTCCATATTGTAACAACTCCATCTGTTCATATAGCATATAATAGAAGGTCCAGCCGGGGCCCCACACCATATGCCACAAAACAGGCGGCGAAGTCAGGAGATGATATCAGAGTTGCACATCCTAACTCATAGGATTCTAGCGAAAGCTCTTAACAGAAAACTGAACTCCAACCATGAATGTCCACTAATATAAACACTCATATTCATATAGGAATGTACATCAAAGACAATATCGTTTGGCGTTATGGCCTTGCAGTTGCTCTTTACAAGAGTGGCTTCCAAACATCGGTGCCCAGGCCGGCCACACATGAACAAACATAACATTTTTCAACTTAGCCTTCAAGGGCTAGCAACAGCAGCAGCAGTATCAACTTCAGCCTTTATATGTCCCACTCGGCTCTCCAGCACCTGTACAAGGACAGCCCACCCAACAGTGACAAACAAGGCAATGGTCAGCATTCAGCTGACCAATTTATAACGACCCTACCCCTTTTCCGGGGCAGTGACATTCCTTCCCTGGAGGCATAGTAATTCATATGCAGATATATTTATCACACATTGTGCGCTCACACACAAACAATCCATCACAACCGTTAGTTACGCGGCCCGACGATCCATGCACTTAAGGAACATTCTTGGTTTACTGGCGAACCAGGGTCCTACCACTGTATCAGGGCAGAAACCCAACGGTAAAATTGAGCATTTTGCTACATGGCGTTCAGCCAGATACTTTAGTCTTAGTGGCGCGCAGGTTTAAGACTCTCGTTATGCGCTCCAACAGACCGCACTTTCAGGTCTTCAAGTCGAACGGACATAACGTAGGTCAGATCAACCACACCACATTGCTCAAGTCACCTTGCCATCACCGAAGACCAACGTACTCGCGGCTAAATATAAGGAGCGGGTCGGTTTCACCTTGCCTGTTTGGCATGTAACATTTTTAAGATCTCATCAAGCTCACACATAGCCAGACCGTCGCCGAGGGACTGGCTTCACATTCATAGGTTAGCTAGGAGCCACGCCTCACGTTAGTGACAGAACTCATTTTCTGTCCCTAGCCCCAACCATGGCATTCATAGCATACAACACAAGCATTCACGGGTATTTTCCTAGGATTCCAAACCAGTACTTCCTGCTACTACCCTTTACAGGCACAACCCATCAAGCATCACAAGCATCAGAAGGGTCATTTCCTGGACTACCACTCCAGTACTTCATGCTACTGCCCTTCACAGGTCCAACCCATCGACTCCATAAACTATACGTTTCATCACGGAGTCTTCTCCAGTATGTAAATGCAACATCACCAATCCAGACCAACCTGTCTAGATGGGCTTCACACAGCATGCCTATTTCCGTACTCCATTTATGGATCTATATGCACAACCATTGGGGATTCCAAGAATCAACCCAAGGGAGATCTCTTCACAGTCCACCCTCTGGTGGAGGGGTAATCCATGCACATGCCAAAAAGGATGTAATACCCCTCCCCCCTCTCGGATCCCAAAACACGACACGAAGGGGGGGCTTATGCCCAGAACAGCCGCCTTGCGGTATCATTAGCAAACGGGCTAATCTTTACCACAAGACGCCTATTCTGCCGGCTACAACCAATATCAATAATTATGCCAACCCAACCAAAATATAATATCAAGAAGTCAAATCCACACAAGCATAATAGTCCAAGGACATCAAATAAAGAAGCTAAAACATGCTTCTACAATATCAGAGTACAACAAATAAATACCCAACGGGGCAACATTAGAGTCGCTCAACACTCATATCAGTAACCGACAGTAGCGACGACACCGTCACCTCAGGCCATGTCGTCCTGGCCTAGCTGTCCTGCTGCATAGTCTGCGGCTGCTCTACCTGTGGGGTGACCTCCTAAAAAGGAAGACGTAGTAACCGTTAGTCGAAACGACTAATCGGCTTCACATCCTCTCCCCCGGCGACTCCTCGGCACCGGGCGGAGAAAAGATCAAGGGTACAAGTATAATAAATAGTATAAGCAGGCACAAGCAGGGGGTAATAGTTCGATAAGATTAATAGCAGTATAATCTAGTAGTTCTACAAAAGCAATAACAAACCATCAAGTACAAGTATCTATAGCAGGAAAGTAAATTAACTTATAAGGATGCACATACAAGCTTATAAGTTAAGGATCGGTTTATATAAAGTAACTTATCGTATAAGAGTGCCCATACAAACTTATACGATGAGGATCTTGTTGTGCAATATAATGAGATGGTATGTATGCTATGAAATGACTCACCCATGATCACACACATACAACCGCCATGCCGACACAGACTAGTAGTTCCCACTTTTTGAGGAGGTAGCTAACCTCTCAGGCATCAACTGCTGTGTCCAGGCGGTGATAGTAGAGCGGGCATCTCTACTACTAGGCGGGTATCCGCACTAGTTCACCTAGGCCTCCGTACACCTCAATGCTAAGAACAAAACAACGCAGAGCCCATACGTACTATGGCCCAGCGGGATTCTCGGGTAGATGTGCACCGAGAACCAAGTCCCGAACTGGCCTTGTGTGACCCGGAAGGGGCCTCAGAAATAAGTACAAGGACCCAGCACAACCATTCACTTATCACGGAAGGAGCCCCGGGATGTGAACACCGAGGACCAAGCCCAACAGCCCAAAGTCTAACTGTCAACTCCTGTCAGTGGTATGACGATCGACGAGCCATAGACCTGCCACACTATCCTTAACCTAGGATTACGACACCGCGTCGAGTCACAACGCATGCAATTCCACATCACCGAGGCATGGAAGGAGCCTTGGAGAAAGCACGAGGAACAAGCGCAACCATCCACTCGGCACGGAAGGAGCCTCGGGAAAAGAACACTGAGGACCAAGCCCAACCATCCAATGTTGACTCATCTCAATGTAATCCCAACTAGTGACGGTCAACACCGTACTTACACCCTTCCACAATGCTACCCATATTGAGATGACACTCTAAGCATTGGACACTAAATTCATTTCGTTAAAAATTATACACATGGCCAGAAGTTATCATCCTACCTTTCATCCCAAATGATAGAACACGTTATAATCATGATGCGCATTTATAATAGTCTACCAATTTCTATCAAATCATTTTGTTTAAGTATGCTTCGCTTCACAAATAATTATATGGGATCCAATTAATAAACTTCATCATTCATTGGACTAAGATGGTTAACATAAAAGAGTTCATCAAACTTCAAGTTAATTTGCAACATTATCTCTATGAGTCCAAATTCAATATTATTCCAAGCCCAGAATTTAAGTGCAGGATAAATTTGGACAGCAGTTTCGACCGGAGATTTCAGAAGCTACAGGAATCCGATGAAGATGTGTAACCCCTCGATGGAAAGGTCGTTCCATGGACTACAACGTTTATGTTCAGACTACAACCCAGATTCAATAGTATCATACTAGAAATCAGCCTTGAAGTCCGCTGCATACAGAACAAATTTCTGCATGCAGGATTTATCGGACATCATTTTCGTTCAGACTTTCCCGTGGCTACAAACTTCTCCTGAAGTCGTGCAACCACTCGTTGTCAAGCTATTTGCAAGGACTTCAACTTTTATGTTTAGTCGAAAGCCCATATCCGGCCATATCATATGTGAAAATGGCCAAGGAGATCGCTGCGTGCAGAACACAGATTATGCACGCATCTTAAAGTGGAATGAACGGCATCGGTTCGTTTTCCTCCTCAAGTCGATCTTCCACAATCACATCAGAAATTCCTCCTCCCTTATTCACCCTCATGAGGCCATGAATCATCATAAAACCATCCCCAATCTTCACATAGAAGGTTGGAGAGGTTGAAGACACAACTAGCCTTAGAGCACAAGCCCTAGAACGACCTCTTCCTAGAGAAATCACCATCTCGCTAGTCAAGACTCTTTTGAGTCGACATCTCGCCTAGATATATCTACAAATCTAGCACCAAGGGAGAGGGGAGTAAGCTCACCTCATTTCCGGCGTTTCCACTATTTCCGGCCATGGATCTTGTGACTCTTCTCGGCGACATCTTCTCTTTCACGGCGGCGGCGGATCTTCTCCTCTAGGACTTGCTCCAGCAGCTTTCCCTCTCTACAGAAGTTTCTCTCAGGAAAAATGGCTGGAATGAGGAGTGAAAATGTCTAGGGTTTTCACAACCCTTATAAATGAAAAGTGACACGGGTAGCGACACGCCCGTGTCCTTACCCGTGTCCTGCTCGAGCGAAGTATCAACGACATGTTTAAGTGTCGGTTCAATACTCGACGCGGGTAGTGACACACCCGTATCCCGACCCGTGTCCACATGACATGGTCATGTTCTCTGGCTGTGTCCTTCTCTGGACACGTCTCGACGAAACTCAACTCGACACACACACAGGTAGGGACATGCCTGTGTCTCTACCCGTGTCCTTCTCGTGTGCTCTTCGTCGTTCTCAACTCGATGCACACGGGTACGGACACACCCGTGTCTCTACCCATGTCCTCCTCGGGACACACCTCGTCGATTTCTACTCAACAAACACGACTAGGGACACGCTGTGTCCCTACCATGCCATCATGCACACGGGTAGTGACACGGGTGTGTCATTACCCGTGTCCTTCTCTAGACATACTAGAGTCGTCGACTCGAGAGCAGGCCTCTCCCACAGGGGTAGGGACACGCCCGTGTCACTACCCGTATCCTATTCTAGACTAATTTCTTCTCCCATTTACAAGTGCAGCCCCACTGTCAGCAGTTCTATTAAACCCAAGTCAATTCTCCTGACTCAAAAATGCGTACGAGGGGCCTAGTGCGAATCAATACGTTACAAAGGAGGACTTCACTTGTCCAAGAAGGAAGATCATTACCCTTGATGACCTCTTTGGAGCCATGGAATTCTAGCCAGCTAGAAAGCACCGCAGCGGCCTTGGCTCCACAACGCTAGCCTCGGCTCTCAAATCGGAACTCAGTAGCTCCACTGTTGGTCGGCTCCTCTCTCCTCCTCCTCCTTGCTCTCTCTTCTCTCTAGCTCCCTTAGAAAGAAAGTAGCCAAGATCAAAATGAGAATTCCCTTCTCATTCTCTGCCTTAAAGCAGCTGGGAGGAGTCTGAGCCATCATATACTGGCTGAAGAAAATGGTCGGCCACAATTTTGCCACAAAAGGCTAATTTTTGGCTGACACGCTCGTGTCACTGGCCGTGTACCTTAAGAGGCACACAACTGACTCAACCAGAACAGTACATGGCCATGTGACATGCCCGTGTCACAGGGCGTGTGACTTGACATGGATTCAGACACGTCCGTGTCTAGCCTGTGTACCTCAGGTGGTACACAACCATCTCAACTCGAGCAAGACACGGCCATGTGACACACCCGTGTCACAGGCCGTGTGCCTAAAGACACACCCGGGTCCTGCCCATGTTCACCAGGCCTCACTGCCCTGCCCAACTCCAGAAAAGGACACGGCCATGTGACACGCCCATGTCACAGGCTGTGTGCATTTACACGGCAGTAGACACGCCTCTAGCGTGCTCTTTGTCGAGCAAAGTTCGTCGACTAGAGGGGGACACGTGCTCTGACACACCCGTGTTGCAGGGCATGTCACCCAACTTAAACCCAATCTTGGGATTTGGTGTGTTACAACCCTCCCCTCCTTACAATAAATTTCATCCCGAAATTTGCACACAGTAAGGAACTCCAAAACAAGATGTTATCACATTAAACATGTGTGTTACTATAAGGGGTGCACGGTCCAAAATTTTACACAAACAACTCGGGAAATTCAGCTCGCATGGTCTGCTCTCGATCCAACGTTAGCTCCTCATGGCCGTAGTTGTCCCACCAGACTTTGACCATCCCGATTGTCTTATTCTCCAATTATTTATCGGATCGATCCTCGATCCGATTTGGCCTAACCCTTGTCGTTAGCCCATACTCCACCGACACACGATCATTCTCGATCACTTGAGCTGGATCTTTAACGGCTTTCCGAAGCACCGAGATGTGAAACACATCATGTAATCCACCCAAGTCTGCCAAAAGAGCGAGCTGATATGCAGCCTCCCCAATTCGCTCCACCACTTCAAACGGACCAGGATATCTCAGACTCAACTTTTTCAGACGCCGAATCCTAGACACACCTTTGAAGGGTTTGATCTTCAAATATACACAATCGCCCACCGCGAACTCCACGTTCCTGTACTTGGCATTGTAGTACTTTGCTATCGATCATGGGCTATCAGTAGCATCTCCTGAATAACGTGTATCGTCGAGTTAGCTTCATCGACTTCTTTACGCTTAAACATTTTGGATTCACCCACTTCTGCCCAAAATAACGGTGTACGACACTTCCGACCATACGGAGCTTCAAACGGTGTCATACATATGCTCGCTTGGTAGCTATTGTTATAGGCAAACTCCACCATATAGAGATGATCTTCCCATCTCTTACCAAAATCCAAGGCGCACATTCGGAGCATATCCTCCATTGTTCTGTTGGTCCTCTCAGTTTGGCCATCCATTTGGGGATGAAAGGTCGTACTGAACATCAACATTGTGCCCAACAGTTGATGGATTAGCCTCCAATCATTCGATGTAAATCTCTCATCACGATCACTTACGATGCTACGAGGAACACGGTGTAGCCGTACGATTTCCGCCACATAGAGCTTTGCCAAACTTTCCACTGAATCGCCCTGCTTGTTCGGAAGGAAGTGCGCCACTTTTTTCAACCGGCCTACAATCACACAGATTGAATCATTCGCACGTTGAGATCTCGGTAACCCATGCATGAAATCCATTGAAATATCATCGAACTTCCATTCCGAAATCGGTAACAACTTCAAGAAACCGCCAGGCTTCTGGCATTTCGCTTTCACCAAAGTACAAGTTTGACATTTCGCCACATAATGAGCGATATCTTTTTTTAGTCCTGGCCACCAGAACAGCTTCTTCATGTACCTGAACATCTTTGCGCTCCCGGGGTGAATTGAGTACTTTGTAAAGGGAGCTTCGTACATCAACTCTTCTCGCAACTTCCCTATATTTGGGACGCACAAACGACTCTCTTTCCGCAAAAGGCCGTCATCCCAGGATAATTTGCCATCCAGCCCATCTTTTGCATAGCGTTGGAGACTTTCATCCAGCTCCGTTGCTCGTCGAATTCTGTCTACAAGGTCATATTGTACCTTCGTCCAGTTCAAACATGCATCGGCTGTGAAATTCTTGTCAACACAAGAAATCTCTAATGCTTCCAACTCCTGGATCAGACGCTCATCGTGCATCTGCAACCAATTTGCCCTCGATGGTATCCTACGACTCAAGGCATGAGTTACCACATTTCCCTTCCCGGGAGTATAATGAATCTCAAAGGTGTAGTCCCCAAGGAATTCCAGCCACCTTCGTTGTCGCATATTCAGATCCTTCTGCTCCAAAAAGTACTTTAGGCTCTTATGGTCCGTAAAGATATCCACTTTTACGCCATAAAGATAATGCTGACATAACTTCAGTGAAACGATCACCGCCGCCAACTCTAAGTAATGGACAGGATAATTTCGCTCATGCACTTTCAACTAGCGTGATCCATAAGCAATCACTTTTCCAAACTGCAGAAGAACGCAGCCTAAGCCGCTTCCTGAAGCATTACTATAGATCTCATAGCCGTCTGTACCACATGACGATGTCAACACAGGCGTCGTGGTCAAGTGACTCTTTAGCTCTTCAAAAGCTCGCGCGCACTCCGGCATCCAAATGAACTTCTGATCCTTTTGCGTCAGTTTTGTCAGAGGCAAAGATATCCGCAAGAAGTTTTCAACAAAACGTCTGTAGTAGCCTGCCAGTCCAAGAAAATGCCTGACTTTGGCCACCGAAGACAATACCGGCCACTCCTGAATGGCTCTTATCTTTGACTGATCCACTGCTATGCCCTCTCCACTTACCACATGGCCAAGAAAAGCCACCGACGATAGCCAAAAATCGCACTTCGAGAACTTGGTATAGAGCTTATTCCTTCATAAGGTGTGCAACACTAACCGCAAGTGGTTTGCATGCTCAGTCTCAGATTGACAGTACACCAAGATATCATCAATGAATACAATCACAAACAAGTCTAAGTACTCTTGAAACTTTCGGTGCATCACGTCCATAAACACCGATGGCGCATTGCATAGCCGAAACGGCATTACCGTGAACTCATAATGACAGTAGCGTGTTCCAATTGCGGTCTTGGTAATATCACCTTCCCGAATCCTCAACAGGTAATATCCATATTTCAAATCCAATTTAGAGTAGACGGTTGATCCCACCAGTTGATCGAACAATTCATCTATTCGTGGAATCAGATACTTGTTCTTCTCTGTCAGCTTATTCAATTCACGGTAGTCAATAAATAACTGCAAACCACCGTCCTTCTTCTTCACAAACAGAACAGGTGCGCTCCAAGGTGACATACTTTGGTGTATATATCCCTACTCTAGCAACTCTTGCATATGGACTTTCAACTCAGTCATTTACTTTGGCGCGACATGATATGGTGAGCAGGCCACAGGTTTCGCACCTAGCACCAACTCAATCGTGAAGCCAATCTTCCGCTGGGGGGTGGCCCAGGAAGATCCTTAGGTAACACATCCATAAACTCCGATACAACCAGAACATCCACGCCCTTCCGAATAGCCTTGACGACTTGGATTGCAGACATTACGGTCCCGCCGACTCCTCGCATACCCACAAACTTAGTCTCATGCTCGGTATTCTGACCTAGTGTGATCTCTTTTGACTGGCAGTCAATCAAGGCATGCTGCTCCGCGAGTCAGTCCATACCAAAGATCACATCAGATTCCGATATCGGCAGTACATATGCAGTCAAACAAAAATCCCGACTTCCAAATTGAACCGCCACATCGCAAGACCTATCCGCAAGCATCAAACAAACATTCGGTAATAACACACTTATGCTATCTGCCTTCACATGACTCGGTACTCCAATTCGAGCTACCAAGTCCTTAGATAGAAATGAATGCAAAGCACCCGTATCAAACAGTGCTCTCGCCAGCGTGTTCTGAATCATAACAAAGCCTGTGGAACCATATCACACAGAAGCCACATACAAAGCATGCAATAAGCAAAACAATTCAATAAATTAAATCATACTTATGACGACGTCACTCTGCTTTATGGCCTCCTGCAGGGCAAGGTTGTAGACTCGGGGCTGCGCCTGGAATGCAGAGGACTCCACCACTGTCATTCCCTTCTCAGCATAAGAGACTCCCACCTTCTTTTCTCCCTTTGGCGGGTGAACACGACAATCATGGGTGATATGCCCCACTCTTCCATAAGTAAAGCAAGTACGAGTCTCTGGCCTCGAAGTGGCCCCCGACGTTGCACCCGATGCAAACGTGGAAGGAGCTTGTCCAGACGACTTGGACCTCTTTACCCATATTTTTTATAATACGATTTCCCAGGTCGGGGCACATTGAACTATAGCTTTGTCACAGCCAAGGCCCGCTTTCCTTGCACCCTTTTCATGTCTTTCTCCAGCGCCCATGCGGTATCAACCAATGCCTGGAACCCTTGGTTCACTGAACTCAAAAGCAGGAATCACAACTCATCCCACATTCCTTCATAGAACCTATTGGTTTTCTGCTGCTCATCGGAGAAAATGGAGCCCGCATATTGTCCCAACTATGTGAAATCATGCAGGTACGTCTCCACACTACCTTTTCCTTGCGTTAGCCATTGGAACTCATTTTCCATGGCAATGCGCTGTGCCGCTGGTAGGTGCTTTGCCATTAATAGTCGTGAGAACTCCTAAATCGAAACTTGTGTTAACTGCCTGCACGATAAGTGGTGTAACTCGATCTCATCCCACCAGTCACGAGAACATTAATGTTCGTTGGTTCTCTGTCTAAGTTCAAGAGAGAGGAGAGCAACGAGGAAGAAGAAGTCTAGATCCGATCACCGACGGAGCTTCGGAGCTCCAAATCGCGAGCCGACTTCGGGTCTACGGAGGCAAGGAGATTGCGGTGCTTTTCATCCACGTACATTTCCATGGCGCCAAGGAAGAATGCTAGGATAACGATTCTCTACTTAAGCATGTGAAGCTCTACTTTTTTTGCATAGAGAAGCCCGCTCTCGCGAGTTTGCGGTGGGTTTGAGGCGTTCCTTCTGGTAGACATGAATAGTCCCCGTTGTGTACATGTAGAATCCGTAATCGAGAACGGATATAGGCATGTTGTGTGAAGCCTACCCGGACAAGTTGGTCTGGATCGGTGATGTTGCATTGCATAAGTGGTCGGAGAAGACTCCGTGCGAATGTTTGTTTTTTTGGGTTTTCTACGCGGTAGATTGCAATAGGGACCCTTGGGGATTAACTCCAAGGCGCACTTGAAAAACTGGGCGGATGCGTGATTCTGCTAACATGGTGGTCTGGGAGTCAACTTGAATATTACCGGGTTATGTGAACTGTGTGAAAATGGGACTCAGAGAAGTTTGACCCGCGCATATGGCTTAAATTGTCATTGCGATGTGAGCACGGGTTATGCGGAACCGTACCTGTTCTATGTCGTTCGGTGTGAGCCGTTGGCATAGATGAGGGTCTTTGGCAGTCTATAGCTTAAATTGATGTGACCCATGCTGGGAAGACAAAATTCTCATAAGATTGGCCATCAAAGTGGCGGTGGTGAGACCGGGGTGTCTATTGCTTAAATTGACGTGACATTGACCGGTTCACCGAGAATGTGCCCTGAGTGCACGGGATGTGTGGCCGTGTGTACCTATGTCTGTGATGTAGTGTTGTTACATTACTGCTTGATTATGCTAATAAAGTGCAGGGAAGGAGTATCGCCGCCCCGAGTTGGGGGCGGAATCGTTATAATTTGGTCAGCATTGCTGACCGTTGCTTTGGTTTGCCACTGTTGCGGTGGATTGTGCTTGCAGGTGCTGCGGAGCCGAGCGGTAAATAGCAGGCTAAAGCCCAAGTTGCTGTGCTGGCCCTCGAAGCCCTAATGCTTAGTGTTTTCTTTTATTCATGTATGGCCGGCCTGCGTGCCGAGGTTTGGAAAACACTTCTATTTGAGTAAACAAATGTAAGACCTTAAGGCCATTGTACTTGTGTATTTGTACGTTCATTCCGTGGCTTGTTAGTGGACATTCATGCTAGTGTTGGGTTCTTTATTAATGCAACTTTTAATTGCTTCCGCTAGAATGCTCTGTGTAGGACGTTGATATTAGTTAGATGGTTTCCATTGAGTAACCGCCCGGTCTGTCTATGGTATATAGCGTCGGGCCACGGCCGGACCTACTGCTATATGCTATGCGACAGATAGGGGGTGTTATAATTTGGTATCAGACAACTTGTTTTGGTCAGGCTTAAATGAATTCGTGGCCGAATTGTTTTAAGTGGCGGTGAGCACATGTATGTGCGTATTCGTTATAACATCAAAAGAACCCATGAATGCCCACTTATGAACGAAAATACACGTGTTTGAGGAACCTGTGTGTTCCTATAATTGCTTTTTGAAATTTTGTATGGTCATTTAACGGTGTTTTGTACGACTATAGGTGACCAGAAGCGGTGATGGGCCGTCAGAACATCCGGTTTCTGAGGATTATAGTGCACCTGGTGACGTGCCTGCAACCCGTCCCTCCGCTGAAACCATAAGAATGGTGGTGGAAGCAGAGTTCGCTGCTATTGGTGCACAAAATGAAAGACGTGTGCAGTCCCCTATTTTTGAGGTAATTCCAACGCTGGGTGGTGTGATGGAGCAAACGGCATTTATAGGACCGTTGGGTCAGCAGTTGAACATGATTTTAGTGCAGGGTACGCACTCAGTTGAGGAATATTTGCAAGTGTTTCTGATGATAAGACGCTCCTCAGGCTCTGAAGTGGAGAGCGAGCAGTCGATGGTCGATAGGTTTTATAATAGCCTGCGCGGCTAATTGCGAGTTATGCTGCTAGGACCAAAATTATTGGGATTCCGAGCCTTGGTGGAATCAGCTAAATCTTTGGAAGTAGATTTGGCAAAAGTCAATCAGATGTTGGAGCTCTAGGTACTAGACTGTCCAGATTCTGAAAAATCTGAATACCTAAGGAGGAGGAACAAGAAGTCCAAAATGTCTACTGGTCAGGCTCTATATGGTTGTTTTAAATGTGTCAAGGAAGGGCACTTTGCCCGAGACTTTCGGAATGGTGCTCAGAAGTTAAAGAAAGCTATGCCAGGAGCAGGTATAGGACAAAGTGCCAGATATCTGAATCGAATCCAAGGAAGCAAAGACTTGGATATGCAGAAGACGGAGTTCAAAATGCCGAACTCCTCAAAGTCTGCGTACCGTAGGTGGTATAGGAAGGCTAAAACTTCGGGTCCAGCTCCTTCTTCTGGTGCTTCTGGGAAGACTACGGGTCGAACCTCGGGCGTATGCTTTAATTGTGGAAAGCCGGGGCACTTTGCCCGAGACTGCTGGAACGGATGTCCCAAGTCCGATAAGAAGCACGTTGTCGTGATGACAGGTACGGCTTAAAGTTATAGCAGTTTAGCTGAAAATACTTGTTGCTCTTATGCATGTTAGCTTAGAACTGTTTGTGCTAAGCTTTGTTCTGATTTTTTTTGATTAATTCGGAAAGAGCACCGTTCTCTTAGGGAGCTTCGCATCCCCTTTTGACCAAGGGATATGTATTGCGCGTCGGAGTACCTCTTTCGATGGCAAAAAACAAATTGGATGCGTTGTTGTCTAATGATGCTCATTGGGCGCGAGTAGAATCTGTTTCGTTTAGGTGCGGATAGGGAGTCAAGACTTTGACTTATAAACGGCGTTACTACCGTTAGGGGAGCTCGACGTAATCTTTGGTATGGACTGGCTCTCGGAGCAGCAAGCATACATTGATCGAAATCGCAAGAAAGTCAAGTTGGGAACTGGTCGTGAGACGACATTTGTGGGCTTGAATGGGGTCGAGCATGACGTTGGTGTCCTTCCTTCAGATGGTTAAGGCGGTTTGGTGTGATGCCAAACCAGTCATACACTCTTCGTATCGGTTAGCGCCTAAGGAGATGGAGGAGCTGAAGGTGCAACTTCAAGAGTTGTTGGAGCAAGGGTTTGTGCGTCCAAGTTTGTCTCCTTGGAGCGCACCAGTACTATTTGTTAAGAAGAAGGATGGAAGCTTGAGGCTTTGTATTGATTACCGAGAACTGAACAAGTTGACGGAGAAGAACAAGTACCCAATCCCAAGGATAGATGATCTTTTTGATCAGTTGGTCGGGTCGATAGTGTACTCTAAGTTGGATCTTAAGTCCGGCTACTATCAGTTGAGAATAAGGGAGGGGGATATACCTAAGACAGTGTTTAGTACGAGATACGGGCATTACAAGTTTACGGTCATGCCGTTTGGGCTGATGAATGCGCCGTTAGTGTTCATGGATTTGATGAACAGGACTTTCCGGGAGTACTTGGACCATTTTGTGATCGTCTTCATCGACGATATTTTGGTGTACTTGCAGAGTGAGGAGGATCACTTCAGGCATCTACATTTGGTTTTGGAGACGCTGAGGAGGAATCAGTTGTACGCCAAGTTCTCTAAATGTGAGTTTTGGTTGTCCTCAGTGGCATTCCTTGGTCATATAGTGAGTGGGGAAGGTATTACAGTGGATCCGGTGAAGATTGTCGCGATACGAGAGTGGCCTGAGCTTTCTACGATAGCGGAAGTCCGGAGCTTTCTGGGGCTTTCTGGCTATTATAGGCGCTTCATGGAGAACTTCTCGCGGATAGCGTTACCTCTCACTACTTTGACGAAGAAAGAGCAGAAGTTCGTTTGGACGCCGGAGTGGGCGCGAGCTTTTGAGGAGTCGAAATGTCGGTTTACCACAGCGCCTGTGTTGAGTTCGCCGAGTGGGACTGATGGTTTTGAGATTTATACCGATGCTTTGGGCAGTGGTTTGGGTTGTGTGCTGCTACAGCATGGAAGCATTATAACATATGGCTCGAGACAACTGAAAGTGCACGAGAGGAACTATCTGGTCCATAACTTGGAGTTAGCAGCCATGATTTTTGCCTTGAAGCTGTGGAGACACTACTTGTATGGTGTGAGGGTCATTATCTACACCGATCACAAGAGCCTGAAGTATTTGATTGATCAGAAAGATCTGAACATGCGGTAGCGTAGATGGATGTAGTTCCTGGTGGACTATACGTTCAAGATCCACTATGTTCCTGGTAAAGGTAATGCGGTTGCGGACGCGTTTAGTCGTTGGGCCCCAGCTCAAGCCAATTGGTTGTTGGTCCATGACGAGCGGTTGGTTCGGGAGTTGGAGGCGTTGGAGATCTTTTGCGTAGACAAGCAGTCGAGTACTGAAGCGCTATTGAACTGGACGGAAGTTCAGTATGACCTGGCTGATCGGATTCGACAGGCTTTGGATATGGATGACCACATGAAGCAGATCATGGTTGAAGCTCTGGATGGGTCAAATTCTCAATTCGTTGTTGAGGACAGATTGCTTTGGAAAGACGGTCGTCTGTTCATACCAAGCGTGGGCATTTTGCGGGTGGATTTGTTTGGCAAAATACTCGAATCCCCGTGGAAAAGATGTATCTGATGTTAAGAAATTATTCGGTGGACGTGAAGAAGGATGTGGCAGTATGTGGCAAAATGCCAAACTTGCCTTAGGAGGAGGAGTGCCAAAAGCCGGGAGGATTCTTGAAGTCCTTGCCTATTCCGGAGTGGAAGTTTGACGACATTACTATGGACTTTGTGCACGAGTTTCCAAGGTCGCAAAAAGAGAACGACGCCATTTGGGTGGTCATAGATCGTCTAACGAAGGTGTCGCATTTCATTCCGCATAGGAAGGATGATTCGGTTGAGAAACTGGCAAAGTTATATGTGGATAATATAGTATGGCTTCACGGTGTGCCCCACAGCATCGTGAGTGATCGAGATGGGCAGTTCACGTCCAATGATTGGAGGTTGGTGCAGCGGATGTTGGAGACAAAGCTGATTTTCAGCACAACCTTTCATCTGCAAACTGATGGACAAACCGAAAGGGTCAATATGACGATGGAGGACATGCTTCGCAAGTGCGTCCTGGATTTTGGAAAGCAATGGGAAGACCACCTATACTTTGTGGAGTTCGCGTACAACAATAGCTACCAGGCAAGCATACAAATGGCGACCTTCGAGTCCCTTTATTATAGAAGATGTCGCACGTCGTTGTCTTGGTTGGAAACGGGCGAGTCAAAACTATTCAAGCGACAAGAGATGGAGGATGCTACTTCTCTAGTGAGAACCATTCAGGAGAGGTTTCTAATCGCTCTAGACCGCCAGGCTATTTACTATAATGCCAAGCAAAGGAACGTGGGGTTTGTTGTTGGCGATTGGGTGTACTTGAAGATCAAGCCGTTCAAGGGTGTCTCGTGGGTGCAGCGCTTGAAGAAGCTAAGCCCGAGGTACCTTGGACCGTTTGAGGTTCTAGAGCGGATTGGTGAAGCAGCTTATCATTTGAAGCTATCCGTGGAGCTTAGTGGTCTACATGATGTATTCCATATATCGGTACTACGGAAGGCGGTGCAAGAGCTTTCGCTTGTGATCACGGTGGATCAAGTGCTGGTCAATAGTGGGTTGACGACAAAGGTCAAGCCCATACGTATTGAGGACTCGGAGGTTAAGCGGCTACGCAAAAAAGAGATCAGGATGGTCAAGGTCCGTTGGGACAACTACGATCAGGAGGAGCTTTCGTGGGAACGAGAGCAGACCAAGCTTGAGGAGTACCCGGAGTTATTCCACTCAGGTACCGTTTGAGTTGTGTTTATCTTTCCTTTATGTAATTTCGGGGACGAAATTCTTTTAAGAGGTGGAGAGTTGTAACGCCCTGAAACTCAAAAGAGCGATGGGAGGCATTTTGAGCCAAGTTTGAAATTTGGCAGGGGTCACACGGCCTGGGACACGGGAGTGTCATAGGCTGTGTCCTTGGCGGGTTGTGGCATGTTTGATGCACAGCCTGCTATGTCGACATAGGGCCTGTTGTGTCAACACAGGGCCTGCTGTGTTAACACAGGTCCTGCTGTGTCGACACAAGGCCTGCTGTGTCGACACATGGCCTGCTATGTCGACACAACCCTTATTGTGTCGACACAGGGCCTGCTGTGTTGACACAGGGCCTCTTGTGTCGACACAGCCCCTGCTGTGTCGACACAGGGCCTGCTGTGTCGACACACGGCCTGCTGTGTCGACACAGCCAGGGTGTGCTGTGTCGACACAGGGTGTGCTGTGTCGACACAGAGTGTCGACACAAGTGTCGAGTGTCTACACAGGGGTCTTTGCAGGGTCTCGACTAAATGTCCCGACACAGTTTGAGTTTGTCGCAGACGAGTCCTGCTCCGGTTTGTGAACTGTGCGGTGTTCGGCCCATTTTTTTCATGTCAGACTCGGATCGTAGCCGTACATTTCTTTATGTTGGGATCCGACGGCTGGAGGTTATTCCTACTGGGATATACCCGAGTTTAGGGTTTCAAAACCCTCATCTTCTGTTCGCTGGTTCTCCGTCTAAGTTTTAGAGAGAGGGGAGAGCAACGCGGAAGAAGAAGTCTAGATCTGGTCACTGGCAGAGCTTCAGAGCTCCAAATCGTGAGCCGACTTTGGATCTACGGAGGTAAGGAGATTGCAATGCTTTTCATCCACGTACGTTTCCATGGTGCCAAGGAAGAATGCTAGGGTAACGATTCTCTACTTGAGCATGTGAAGCTCTACTTATTTTGCATAGGAAGCCCGCTCTCGCGAGTTTGCGGTGGGTTTGAGGCGTTCCTTCGGGTAGACATGAATAGTCCTCATTGTGTACATGTAGAGTCCGTAATCGAGAACAGATATAGGCATGTTATGTGAAGACTACCCGGACAAGTTAGTCTGGATCGGTGATGTTGCATTGCATAAATGGCCGGAGAAGACTCCGTGCGAATGTTTGTTTTTTCGGGTTTTCTACGCGGTAGATTGCAACAGGGAGCCTTGGGGATTAACTCCAAGGCACACACAGAAAATTGTGCAGATGCGTGATTCTGCTAACATGTTGGCCTGGGAGCCAACTTGAACATAATCGGGTTATGTGAACTGTGTGAAAACGGGACTCGGAGAAGTTTGACACGCGCATATGGCTTAAATTATCGTTGCGATGTGAGCACGGGTTAGGCAGAACCGTACCCGTTCTATATCGTTCGGTGTGAGTTGTTGGCATAGATGAGGGTCTTCGGCAGTCTATGGCTTAAATTGACATGACCCATGCCGGGAAGACAAAATGCTCATAAGATTGGCCGTCAAAGTGGCGGTGGTGAGACCGGGGTGTCTATGGCTTAAATTGACCATACATTGACCGGTTCACCGAGAATGTGCCATGAGTGCATGGGGTGTGTGGCCGTGTGTGCCTAAGACTGTGATGTAGTGTTGCTATATTACTGCTTGATTATGCTAATAAAGTGCAGGGAAGGAGCATCGCCGCCCCGAGTTGGGGGCAAGATCGTTATAATTTGATCAGCATTGCTGACCGTTGCTTTGGTTTGCCACCGTTTCGGTGGATTGTGCTTGCAAGTGCTGCGGAGCCGAGCGGTAAATAGCGTGCTAAAGCCCAAGTTGTTGTGCTGGCCCTCGAAGGCCTAATGCTTAGTGTTTTCTTTTATTCATGTATGGTCGGCCTGCGTGTCGTGGTTTGGAAAACACTTCTATTTGAGTAAACAAATGTAAGGCCTTAAGGCCATTGTACTTGCGTATTTGTACGTCCATTCTGTGGCTTGTTAGTGGACATTCATGGTAGTGTTGGGTTCTTTATTAATGCAACTTTTAATTGCTTCCGCTAGAATGCTCTGTGCAGGACGTTGATATTAGTTGGATGGTTTCCATTGAGTAACCACCCGGTCTGTCTGTGGTATATGGCATCGGGCCCCGGCTAGACCTACTATTATATGTTATGTGATGGATAGGGGGTTTTACAGAGTGAGCAGGGGTTATCTCAACTAAAGCCAGTCAACCAGAAAACACAAGCCGCACAAGAGACTTTATAACAGTAATCTTCTTTACACAGCGAGACATACATGGCGAGACATGCTTCACCAAAACCAACACAGGGAAAGCAGAGTCAATTACAACGACAAGACAAACAAGCCATGCGAACTCAAACATCAAGCCGTCGGTCTACTACTGTGGGGTCCGCTCAGTCCGCCAGGTCACCAGACCGCAACCCAAGCTGCACAGACTACCCCTTATTCCAATGCTAGCTCTAACTGCCGATCTGCAAGCCGCCTAACCGCAAGGTCGCCTAGCCGCCAGACTGTACAAGCTGCGATGCCGAATAGAACAGTCTGCCTGAAGTAGGCGACTTATTGAACCCCGAACCAAGTTGCGAAAGAGAAGACCGTCTGGTCACTGCCCGCGACCTGATGTTTACCTCCTGTTGCTTAACCGCAGAGTCCGCACTGTCCCTGACGCAATCAGATCCAAGGCCTGGTTTTCCAGCGCTATCCGCACAACCTGCATATCACAACCTGGTCAACACAACCAAACCACGCGGACACCAAAAAACAGTCCGCAGCAACTTGTGCGAGCTCAAGTTACTGTTCACTTACTTCGGTTGGTTTCTTAGAATACTATTCCTGATGTGACATGGGTCCTATTTATAAGCACGATGATGATTGTGGTCACCGCCCTAGCGGATTGGATTATCGCCACATCCCGCAGCAAGACATCTCCGCAGTCCGCGGATACATTCCAGTCTGCTGCCACTATGCAGGATAGCGTCCACCATAGCTTCTCCAAGGCCTGACACAATCGTCAGTCCGCCTCGTCGCTAAGGGCCAAGACAAGACCACCACAGCCGGACTTCGCAGCAACACTGTCCGCCAATCCGCGAACACAGCTCCAGCCCGCTTATCTCGAGCCAACAACCTCTCCATCAAGGCACCTACCAGACTCAGCAGACATAAAGCTTTAGTTCGCACATCCCGAGCCACGGGCTTCGCCAAAAAGGCAACTACCGGACTCAGCAGACACAGCTCTTCAGTCCGCTCATACTGCGGACAGATCTAGTCTGCATATCCATGCAGACAACTCCAGTCCGCATGCCCTGAGTCCATAGCCTTGTTACCAAGACACCTACCGGACTCAGCGGACACAACTCCAGTCTGCTTACACAGTAGATGCCTCTAGTCTGCATCTTCCATAGACTGCTCCAGTCTACATATCCCGCAGACTGCACCAGTCTGCATTTCCCAAGTCCACAGGAACGCCAGCAAGGCAACTGTCGGACTCAGCGGACTCTAGCTCCAGTCCGCACACAGTTGCGGACACAATCTCCAGTCCGCTTTTCCCAAACTCGCAAACAAGGCACACAGCACTTATGCCGAGCTTGGCGGACTGAGACACCGTCCGCACTCCACTACGCAATCTCCCCGGACTGAGTCAAACATGGACCTGGTTCCGAACTAACCAAGTCCACACCACTGGCCACAAGGGCCAGTCCGCACTTACTGGCAAACACTGGATTCAATTCGCCTCTCCCGGCGAGCTCCAGTATCAGTCCGCACTAACTGGCAGTCTCCGCGGCTTCCACTTGCCACTGCACCAGAGCAAGACCAAGGCATTTGACAGGCCAGTCTGCCGAGCTCCAGTTCATCAGTCCGCTTCTTGCCGGACTCCATGGATAGAGTTTCTATCCGCTAGGTTCTTCTAGGATCCAGCTGCTTACTGAGCATAAGCCGGCCCGTCTAACTGTCATTGTTGTCTGCGTAGTCCGCGCGAACAGACCGCCCAAGCTGCTACAGAGCAAACCGCATGCAACATCCCTGCCGACCTAGCTGTCCGCCAACCCTGTTTGCGTAGTCCGCATGGATAGGTCCAAGTGCTCCATTCACCCACTTTCACTTCACAAATTTCAACACTCCCCCTTGAAGTGAGAAGTGGTGAATATCTCCAATAGCTCCCATAATGTTTCACCTGATTCCTCTGATAGCATCTACGAAAAAATGTCCAAGACATAGTTCTCGCCCCGTATATCATGGACCATGAGGGAGCACTCCAGCATCTCCTAAAAGGAGCCATACTTCCCTCTGCCTTCTTCATCAGCTTCAACCTCCACTCATGCATCAAAGGAGGATCACCAAGAACCTTGGGCGTAAGAGCCCAAGCCTCATTACCACTGAGAGTAGTCACCTCTTCAGACTTGGTGTCAATCACCTCCTTGATTCTGCAAGGGTCATAACAGCCAGAAGGTACTCGCTCTCCATGAGGGCATGCAAGGAAGCATGGGATCAAGCCCACTGTGTTCCCTTTACGATATCGAGCTGGTGGCTTACTGATCCTCTTCGATCTCCGAAGAACCTGATCATGGCTAACCACCTCCGCTGCTCCTGAACCAGCTCCATTCCCGGGCAAACCGAAATAATGCTCCCCTTGCTTCCCTAACAAGACGTCTCCTCACTGGAACCAGGAGCACCTAGAGCAATGCTCCCCCTACTTCCTGAACTAGAAGACTCCCCTCTTGAACAAGAACTACCTGGAACATCGTGAAGCTGCAGGTTAGATCTGAAATACTCTAGAGGGGGGGTGAATAGAGTATAGTGCTCACTAAAAACTTTTTACAACTTTTGTTGTACTCCTAAGTGAACAAGTCAGTAAGTAAATAAAACTAAGCACAGCAAACTAAGTAATCACAGAGCACAGCCAAAACAAAAATAAAGGGCAACCAGACGACACAAGAAATTTTATAGTGGTTCCCCAACCTGGGTACATCCACTCTTCTACCACCCTGGTAGGAATCTACTTAGGTTTTTGATCAGGTGCCTGACACCAATGAGCTTTTGTTCAGGTGCTCAAAAACCAAAAACTCAAGTATTTTGGTAGGAGACTTGCAACCAGAATAAATTTAAAGGGAATTAAAACCTTGTACAGGAATTGGAAATAAGGAGATAGGGTCTTCACTTTCTCATTATCAACTGAGAAGACTTGTGGATTGATTGTAGCAGATTTTGCTCCCCCTGAGATCTTGAGTGTATCAGGAAAGCTAGAGCACTGCTTCAGGGTGATAGGTCTTCAAAGACCTAGAGTGCCTGGACCAGAGATGCTTCAGGAACTTATTTGACAGATTGAAATTTGTTGTCCTTTGAAGTTGTCCTGAGAATTGTCAGAAGAAGACTCTTGATAGTGATTAGTTGTCCTTCTTCTTCTTCTTGAAGATGTTCTCTAGTTAGGCTGATTGCAGTAGAACTTTTGATTTCTGTGAGTTTGTTCTTCTGTGCAATCTGAGTGTGTCTGTCTGATTGTCTGTATTACTTGTTGTGTGTTCGTGTGACTGTATGACTGACTGTGTATCTGTAGTACTTGATCCTTTCTTTTCTTTTCTTTAGACAGACAAAAAACATTCGAAATTCGAATGTTGACCAGTAATTGCAGTCGGCCTTGGAAGGAAGCGACAATCAATGATTTCCCTAACTGTCTCATGGAAAAACGGCATGTAATAGTCCATAGTCAATGCGCGTTCTAACGGTAACATTCCGAGAAGATCTGGCATTAAAAACTCCAGAATCATCGCCAAGAAACAGGATGGGAAACCTGAAGATGACCTAGTATGGATTCGTCGAATGAAGAACGCAATTCGTCGAACTGAGTTTGAGTTTGTCGAGCTGAGTTGAGTTCGTCGAGCTGAGCTGGAGTTCGTCGAGCTGAGCTTGAGTTCATCGAGCTGAGCTTGAGAGAGTTCGTCGACCAGACAATCTTCATTCGTCGAACAGACAATCTTCATTCATCGAGCTGAGATTCAAATTCGTCGAGCGAAGAACGATTGTGGACTTTAGCCAAATATTCTGCATCTGCTGATATTCAACGTTGACATAAGCTGGTGTCGACTGATTGATCTTAGTGTCGACTCAAATTTTCTGGTGTCGACAAGAATTGCTTGGTGTCGACACATGCCCTAAGTGTCGACACAAATACTCTGAGTTCAGAATTCGTCGAGTAGAGTCCTTGATTCGTCGACCTGAGAAGCTGACTTTGTCGACCTGAGAAGTTGAGAGCTTGAGGTCCAAGTTCATCGAGCTCAGAAACTGATTCGTCGACCGAAGCTTGAAGCTGGACTTAGAAAAATTCTAAAGTTGTCCTGATTTTAGCTTGATGTAGAAACTCTGTCTTCGTCGAACATAGAACTAAGATCGTCGAGCTCAGCACCAAGAAATGTCTCACGATCGTCGAGTGCAAAACACCTTTCGTCGAGCTGAGTTCGACGAACGTCGAACTCACTTTAATTAGACTTGAAAACCTCTAAATCTGGAGTCTCTGATGGTCTTGTTGATAGCTGGTCCATCTGAAAGTGACTCTAAGGACTTGGCCTAGAATCTAGGACACATACTTGACCCTGGCTATACATGATGGGTCACATCCTAAGTCAGTGAACCTAGCCCAAATCAAATAGGGATCCAACAATCTCCCTCTATTTGGGTGAGGTCACTAACAGAGACTCAAAATAGAAACAAACAGAAAAACAAAGCAGGAAAAGAGATATATCTGGCAGAGAATTACTAACACATGCAGCAGATATATATATACACAGCTTTGTTTAAACACATAGCATAGTTTGAGAAACAAAACCAGACAGAAATTGAAATAGCATGAAAATTACTTCTTTGGCTTCATCTGCTTGGACCTGTCTTCAGTTGGTTTCTCTCCTAGCTTCTTAAAGATGATTTCTCTCTTTGGATCAGAAACCTGAGCATTTGTCATAGTCATATCAGCTGCCCCTATAATGTTCAATGATGTTGCTCTGGGGACAACTGCTTCTAGATGAAGTTTCATATATTCATCAACATTGAATAGCTTGTTTCCTTTGTCAAATCTTTTCAACTCTTCTTTTCTGTACTTAGACATAGTTGTAAGACCTGATGTATCGTTGCCTTCAGCCTTGGCTTTATTAATCAGAGATAGTCCAATTAACTCCTGATATCTGGTCATTCTTGCAGTATTTGCAGTTTCAGGATCTTCAAAAGGAATTGGAGGATAGAGAGGTCAATTTGGACTTTCAGCTTTCTGTACATCAGAAATTTGTTGCTGCTGCTGCTGATGCTGTTGATGTTGATGTCCTGAAGAGGATGGCTGCCTCTGCTAGCTGCTTCCAGAAGATCTCCTTGATTGTATCTGATATGTTTGCATTGGGGCAGATCTCTAGGAGCTAGAGGAGCCAGAGGCACCAGCTGCTGGAGGAGGAGGAGGAAGAGGATCCTTCCTGAATCTGTGCACTGGAGGAGGGGAATATCTCCTACTTCTCTTTCTTTCTTTCTACTGGTTCTTTGACAACCACATCCATGCAGGCATTCCCTTGTATGGAGCAACATTGTGCAAAATATAATAGGGGGTGTCTGCAGTGAGATTTGGCTTGGGAGCTGAAGGAGGAGGAGCCTTTCTTTTCTTTGTCAACATCTTCTTTTTCTTACTGGCAGCATCTTCATCTGAGTCATCATCATCATCTTCTTCTAAATCAGAACCCTGAGGGATGTCATAAAGAGCATCCAATGCTTTTAGAGCTTTATCAGAAATAATAGCTTTTTCTGGAGGAGGGGCAGAAGGTTCAGGAACTGGAATATCAGTAACAGAAGAGGAGGAGACTGCCCAGGAGTCAGAAACAATGGGGACAGAGCTTTCAGCTACTGCCTTATTCTCCTCTTCTATATCAGCTAAGATTAGCTCATCCAAGTCAGGCAAAGGAGAGTCATCCATAACAAAAACTAGTACTGAAAAATCTTCTGGAATGACTTCAGTAATTGGAGCAACAGCTGGAGGAGCAAAACTGTCACAGAGTTTCTTAGAAACTGCTGGACTTATTGGGGAGGTGTAGGGTACAATAGACAAACTTGGCTTAGTAAAATCAGCTGGAAGAAACTGCATAAAAGCTGTATCAAAACTTTTTAATAAAACAGACAAATTAACTATGGGATTTAAATGGAAATCACCAACAGGTTTTATTTGCTCAACTGACTCATCCAAATCAAGGTCAGTATCCATAAACTGAATTAATTCAATCATTTCAGAATCAAAATCTATCAAAATTTCTATATCTGTATCTGAATCTGCATCTGCTGTGGAGGGGACCACTGCTGTGACTGCTGCTGTTGTATCTGAATCTGCTGCAACTTCATCACTGAGCATCTCCCCCTGCCTGGGTTCAGGATAACCTGGAGCAAGGCCCCTTGATGAAGAGGGGATAGCAGATAGGGTAGAAATCTGGGCAGATAAAGAATTGATTGAGGTCATAAGAGGTGTAATGGCCTCTTGGATGAGAGATTTGATGAGGGGAGTGAGCAAGGAAATGATGGTAGATGGAACAAATGGGGAAGGGGAAGAGGATGGAATAACTTGAGTGGATGGAGATGAAGATGTAATGGGGGGCATCTGGCATGACAACATCTGTGGGTATGTTGTAGGAGGGAATGGATGACAAATGAGGGGGAAGAGGAGACTGAGGAGTTGTAGGGATATGTGTCTCATGAGGGGAAGGTGGAGGTGTTGGAATATTGGTGATGTCCAGAGGTGGAGATGGAGGTGGAGTAGGCATAGAGGTATGCTGTGGTGATGAAGAAACATGAGTGGGTGAAGTTGGAGAAATTTGAAGAGAGGTTGATGATGGAAGATGAGTTGTTGGAGGAGGTTGAGGAGATGGAATGACCTCTTCAGCAGGGAGGGGAGTCGCCTTTACAACCCTGGTGCTCTCAGAAGTTTGGATGGAAGAGGAGGAAGCCTTTGAGGGCTTGGAGATAGTCCTCTCCCACCTGCCAAATAGAGCGCATGTGAGGCGCTTGCTGGCATTTATGAAGATGGTCGGGGAGACCATTCATTCAGCAGCCTTCTCTTGAAGAAAAATTCCCAAAATTCTGCCGAAGCAGACTTCTTTCTTACTATTATTTTTCTTGATCAATTCAAAGAAGATTGTGCCCCAGTTGACACGTCTCTTGTTCACCATGGTGCACATAACCAGGAATTGGTAGTGGGTTATGTAATCGTGCGCAGAGTGCTCTCCCATTAGCACTTTTCCGACAATGCCCGCCAGGAACTTATACGCGGCAGACAGTTGCTTCTTCAACAGCTTATTAGGGTTGTTTCCAGAAAAACCCATTAGCTTCAGCATATCACCGAACTCTTCAAAATCCATTTCCATGTGATCTTCTCCATTCCCAAAACCAAAAATCTCAGAAAGAATTGCGGGAGATAACGAAACAGCATGACTCTCGATGTTGCCTATCAGAACATCTTCCTCAGAAACCGTAGATGTGTATACCCATTCTCATATTTCAGTCGCATGTAGTTTAATTCTCCGGGTCATGAAGTCCTTCAGATTCAGTTCTTCCAGCAATTCCAAGATATATAGGAAAATGGGGTCTGAATGTTGGAAAGAATCGAAGTCCATATCGAAACAAGTATCAAACTTCATTGCGGCGAGGGTGCTTGCTGGAATCGCCATTGATGACCTGCAAGAAAATCACAGGGAAAAACGGCGATCAAGAGCAAAAGAACTAAAAGCACGGGACGGAGGTCGAAGAAAACCTAGATATAAGATTTTCCGAATATGAATCGACAATCTTCGTTCCACGAAAAAAAAAAGAAATTATTCGAACTGAGCTCGACGAAATAAATTATAGACAGATAATTCATCGATCTCATCCAGAAGAATCGAAAACAGTTCGTCGAACTCCGTTCAATGAAATATCTTCTAAAGCAAAGTTCTTCGATCTCCGGTCGACAAAAATTGTCTCCACACACAGAGAATTCGTCGATCTCCAGTCGACGAGAATCGCTCAAACTTTCCCTAATTCGTCGAACTCCGTTCGACGAACTATGGAAAATTCGTCGAATGCGGACAGAAGTTAATTTTACTTTTCTCCATTAATCATTCCCATTTGATTTATAAAGAACAGATGAGTTTTCTCATCCAAGGGATTGGTGAAAATGTCTGCTCTCTATAAATCAGTAGGAATATAGATCAAGTTAATTTTCTTTTTGTCCACATTATCTCTAATGAAATGATGTCTTATTTCAATATGTTTAGTCCTAGAATGATGAACTGGATTCTGTGCTATAGCAATAGCACTAGTATTATCATAAAATAATGTTGAATTATTTAAGTTGATACCATAGCTTAGGAGTTGGTTTTGTATCCATAGCATTTGTGAACAGCAGCTGCCATCAGCCATGTATTCTGCTTCTGCAGTTGATGTACACACAGATGTCTGCTTTTTACAAAACCAGGAGACAAGTATCATACCCAGGAACTGGCAAGTTCCAGAGGTACTCTTCCTGTCCAATCTACATCCAGCATAGTCAGCATCTGAGTATCCAGTTAGCTCAAATTCTGACTGTATAGGATACCAGAGTCCTAGATTAGGACAACTCTTTATATATCTCAAAATTCTTTTTAGGAAAATAAGGTGAGATTCTTTAGGGTTCACTTGGAACCTAGCACAAAGGCATGTGGCAAACATTATATCAGGTTTGCTAGCTGTTAGGTATAATAGGGATCCAACAATTGCCCTATAATGTTTCTGATCTACAGGTTTCCCTGCTGGATCAGAATCCACAACAGCATTTGTAGCCATAGGGGTTTTCATTCCTGAAGCATCACCCATCCCAAACTTCTTAATAAGTTCTTTAGCATACTTAGCTTGGGAGAGGAAGATACCATCAGGGAGCTGCTTCACTTGGAGACCAAGGAAGTAGGAAAGCTCACCCATGCTACTCATCTCAAATTTAGAATGCATGAGGTCAGCAAACCTCCTGCACAATTTGGGATCAGTAGACCCAAAGTTGATGTCATCCACATATATTTATACTAACAATATTTGGTCCTTATGATGTCGAGTGAAAAGTGTTTTATCTATGGTTCCTCTTGTAAATTTATGCTCTAAAAAAAGCTTGTTAAGGTCTCATACCAAGCTTTTGGAGCTTGCTTTAAACCATAGAGAGCTTTATGCAATTTAAATACAAGAGAGGGTTGAGTTGGAGAGATAAAACCTGGAGGTTGTTCTACATAAACCTCTTTTTGAAGCACTCCATTCAGAAATGAACTCTTGACATCCATTTGGTAGACTTTGAATCTCTTGTGAGCTGCATAGGCAAGGAATATTCTTATGGCCTCTAACCTTGCAACAGGGGCAAAGGTTTGGTCATAATCAATTCCTTACTCTTGCCTGTAGCCTTGAGCAACAAGCCTAGCCATGTTTCTCATAATGTTGCCCTGAGCAACCAACTTGTTCCTGTAGAACCATTTAGTTCCAATAACTGGGTAGTTGTGGGGTCTTGGAAGCAAATCCCAAACTCTACATCTCTCAAACTGATTTAGTTCCTCTTGCATTGCAATGATCCAGTGGGGATCTTACTCTGCTTCATGGATGGTGAGAGGTTCAATTTGAGAGAGAAAACAGGCATGCATCAAGTCTTGGTTGAGTTGATGCCTTGTCTGTACACCTACTGAAATGTCTCCAATCACTTGAGATTTGGGGTGATCTCTAAGTGTGACAAGATCTGTTGGTGGAGTTGGTTGAGCAACAGCTTCTGCATTTAATTTCTCTTGAGGAATGGTACTAGCTGTTGAGGGAAGTTCAGCCACTTCCTCTTGGATTTCTTCTTCACTATCTTCTGCAACCTGTGGAGTAGGATGAGTTGTTACCTCTTGGGTAAGGTTTAGTCCATCCATAAACTCACACAGTTGAGGAACCTGCATAAAGCTATTGGTAGAAATCTCTTTCTCCTTATAAGACATGTTAGCTTCATCAAACGATACATGAACAGATTCTTCAATTTTAAGGGTGGATTTATTAAAAACCCTATAGGCCTTGCTTACTTGGAAATATCCTAGAAAAATCCCTTCTTCAGCCTTAGCCTCAAACTTTCTAATGTATCTTTTGTTATTTGTGGGAATGTAACAAATACAACCAAAAACTTTAAAGTATGTGATTTTAGGTTTCTTCCCTTTAAGTAATTCATAGGGGGACTTATTTTTCAGTTTATGTATAAGACTTCTATTCAGGACATAGTTGGCAGTATTTACAGCTTCTGCCCAAAAGGATAGAGGCATGTAAGCATCTGCCAATAATGTACCTGCAGATTCAATGAGTGTCCTATTTTTCCTTTCAGCAACTCCATTTTGTTGGGGAGTTCTAAGAGCTGAGAAGCACTGCCTGATACCTTCCTTCTCACAGAACTCATGCATAAGAAGAGACTCAAACTCTGTGTCATGATCACTTCTGATCAATGCAACATGAGTAGAGAACTCAATCTGTATGGTCCTGAGAAAATCTGTAAGAACCTTGAATGTATCTGACTTAGCTCTCAGAAAGGCTACCCAACTGAATCTAGAGAAGTCATCAACAATCACTAAAGTATAAGACTTCCCTCCTAGGCTTTGTACTACAATGGGTCCAAATAGATCCACATGAAGCAAATACAATATCTAGGTGAATCACTTTATTAATGGATTTAAAGCTAGTTTTGGTTTGCTTGCCTAATTGACAAGCCCTACATAGGCTTTCCTTCTTGTAGGGGACAGAAGGTAAGCTTCTAACAAGGTTGTTTTTAGATAACCTAGATATATTCTTAAGGTTTACATGCCCTAATCTTTTATGTCATAACTCATTTTGATTACTAGTAACATTCAGTAAGCAGATATCAGTTGTGGCAGAAATAAAATCTACTAAATATATGTTCCCTTGTCTAAATCCAATTAAAACAGTTTTGTTTTTATTATCAATAATAGAACAGGAAGTAGAGGTAAAATGTACCTGATAACCTTCATAATATAATTGACTTATGGATATAAGGTTATGTTTAAGTCCTCTTACATAAGTTACTTTCTTGAAAGTCACTGATCCAATCTTCACTGTCCCATATCCTTCTGATTGACCATTGTTGGAATCTCCAAAAATCACCTTTGGTCCTAGCTTGGGCTTATAATTGGATAGATTGCCTTTACTTTCTTTCATGTGTTTGGAGCAACCACTGTCCAAGTATCAGGTCTGACTTACCCTTGGACAGCTCTTCACCTGTACATGTAATGAAAAACAAAACTCAACTGTTCTTGACACAGGTTACCTTGGGTCCTTTATTTGGTTGAAAGGAGAAACTGGATATAACTGATAATGCAGGTTGTGATTTGTAACCTAAGGGGTGATATCTTCTAGGTGTAATTACCCAATCAGCTACTGGATTAAATGTTTTATTAGTTGGTTTAAAATTTCTGTTAGAGAAATGATTTAGGTTTGGTCTTTCTGGGTTCGACAAATTATTGTAAGTTCGTCGACCAGAGTTTGACGAATAGGGATGAGATCGTCGATCTCTGCTCAGAGAATGATAGTAGTCATTTTTTGTGCCCCAAGTTCGTCGACCTCTGCTCGACGAACTATACACAGTTCGTCAATCGCAGTTAGACGAATTGTTATAATTGAAGTTTGCGTTCAGCATTCGTCGATCTGGATTCGACGAACTGGCCACATTTCGTCGATCTGAGTTCGACGAATGCTGCTGAACTTTGTTTTTATTTGCTGTTTTCAGATTTTTGTTTCTCTTGTCTATGGGTCTTGAGTTATTTTCTGACATTGGTTTGTCTATTAATTTTTCTTTTCCTTTGGCAGAGATAAACTTGATGGAGGTTGAAAGAATGTTTTTCTTAACTATGGGGGGTAAACTTGATGAAGCACCCAAGCCCAGCTTGCCATTTAATCTGGCATTCACTGTGCTTGTAATGTCCATCAGCTTGAGACTTCTTCCATTGAGAGATTGCTCAAGTTGTTTGGCCTCACATAATTCAGATTTTAATTTAATTATTTGTTCATTAGCTAAGGTTATTTGATCTTGTAGTTTTATGTTTTCTGAGTTAACTGATTCAAGATTTCCCAATCTTTCTCTAAGAGTTTTTATTTTCTTTTCTGAGCTAATTAAGTCTAAGAACATGGCTTTGAAATCAATTTTGAATGAATCAGAATTAAAATCAAAATTAGAGAGGACCTGATCTGCCTCTGAGTCTGAGGCTGCTTCTTCTTCTGATTCTTCTTCTGATCCAGAATAGCTCCTGGAGGCATCAATTGACATTAGGCACACCTCCTTGGATCTAGCTTCTTCCTCTTCTTCACTTGAACTGGAGGAAGATGTTTCTTCTTCAGTGTCACTCCAAGTCTCAGCAACAAATCCCTTTCTTTCTTTTTATATTTGCTGGAGGAGGGTCTGCTGTTGTGCTTTCTCCTGGAGTCCTTTTCTCTGCTCTTGTCCTTCTTCTGGTTTTCTGGACATTCTGAGATGTAGTGTCCAGGCTTTCTGCAACCAAAGCACACAACCTCCATGGTTGGTGTCTTGTCATACTTGGTCTTATCATCCTGTCTGGATGATTTCCTTCTGAAATCCTTCCTTGTCATCTTGTAGAACCTTTTGGCAAAGAGGCTCATGAGTTCTTCATTTGAAGTTGATGTCTCACTTTATTCAGATGCTTTGAAGGCTATGCTGTGCTCCTTTCTAATTGGAGTTGTTGCCTTCTGTTCTGCTACTTCTCTTGATTTTATCAGCTGCTCATAGGATTTTAATTTGCCTAGAAGAGACTCAGTTGATATCTCATTGAGGCTTCTGGCTTCTTTGATTGACCAGATTCTGGAGTCCCGAGAGCTGGGGAAGCACATCAATATCTTATCATTCACCTCTATCAAGGTGATGTCTTTATCCAGGGTTTTGAGTTCATTGATGATTGAACTCAACCTATTATACATATCAGCCACTGATTCTGTCTCTTCCTTTTTGAAGTTTTCATACAGGGAAATGAGACTGGATCTTCTGTCCTTTCTTTCATCTGCAGAGCCAGCTACCATTTGGTTGAGGGAGTCCCAAATGGCCTTGGCTGAGGTACACTCAGCCACCTTCTGGAATATGTCATCTGACATAGTCTGGGCTAAGATATTCATTACCTTAGCATCTACCATCTTGGCTTTCTTGTATGTTTCATTGTTTTCAGGAGGGGGCACTGCAGTCATGTTGGTTGAAGTGCTGGTAGAGGTTGCAGGTGCTGGAGGTACACCTGACAAAATAATAGAAAAATATCCTCATCAATAGAATTCATGTATAACCTGATTCTTGCCTTCAAGATGGCAAACTTGTTAATATTGCACCCTGGAGGTCTAATGCTTGCATAGTCTTTGTTTTGGGCCATTTTTGTGAAGGAATGAATCTAACAACAGGAACAAAACAATCAGAACTCACCAGAGGGATCTTTGTGGTTCAGGTGTTAGCCTGTACAACCAATATGGTGTGGTATGTTAACCAACCTCGCTTTGATACCAATTGAAAGTGCAGGTTAGATTTGAAATACTCTAGAGGGGGGGTGAATAGCGTATAGTGCTCACTAAAAACATTTTACAACTTTCGTTGTATTCCTAAGTGAACAAGTCATTAAGTAAATAAAACTAAGCACAGCAAACTAAGTAATCACAGAGCACAGCCAAAATAAAAATAAAGGGCAACCAGACGACACAAGAAATTTTATAGTTGTTCCCCAACCTGGGTACATCCACTCTTCTAACACCCTGGTAGGAATCTACTCAGGTTTTTGATCAGGTGCCTGACACCAACGAGCTTTTGTTCAGGTGCTCAAAAACCAAAACCTCAAGTCTTTTGGAAGGAGACTTGTAAGTAGAATAATTTTGAATGGAATTAAAACCCTGTACAGGAATTGGAAATAAGGAGATAGGGTCTTCTCTTTCTCAATATCAACTGAGAAGACTTGTGGATTGATTGTAGCAGATTTTGCTCCCCCTGAGATCTTGAGTGTATCAGGAAAGCTGGAGCACTGCTTCAGGGTGATAGGTCTTCAAAGAACTAGAGTGCCTGGACCAGAGATGCTTCAGGAACTTCTTTGATAGATTGAAATTTGTTGTCCTTTGAAGTTGTCCTGAGAATTGTCAGAAGAAGACTCTTGATAGTGATTGGTTCTTCATCTTCTTCTTCTTGAAGATGTTCTCTGGTTAGGCTGATTGCAGTAGAACTTTTGATTTCTGTGAGTTTGTTCTTCTGTGCAATCTGAGTGTGTCTGTCTGATTGTTTGTATTGCTCGTTGTGTGTTCGTGTGAGTGTATGACTGACTGTGTATCTGTAGTAGTACTTGATCCTTTCTTTTATTTTCTTTAGACTGACTAAGAACATTCAAAATTCAAAAGTTGAGCAGTAATTACAGTCGGCCTTGGAAGGAAGCGACAATCAATGATTTCCCTAACTGTCCCATGGAAAAACGGCATGTAATAGTCCATAGTCAATGCGCGTTCTAACGGTAACATTCCGAGAAGATCTGGCATTAATAACTCCAGAATCATCGCCAAGAAACGGGACGAGAAACCTGAAGATGACCTAGTCTGGATTCGTCGAACGAAGAACGCAATTCGTCGAGCTGAGTTTGAGTTCGTCGAGCTGAGCTGGAGTTCGTCGAGCTGAGGTGGAGTTCGTCGAGCTGAGCTTGAGTTTGTCGAGCTAAGCTTGAGAGAGTTCGTCGACCAGACAATCTTCATTCGTCGAACAGACAATCTTCATTCGTCGAGCTGAGACTCAAATTCGTCGAGCGAAGAACGATTGTGGACTTTAGCCAAATATTCTGCATCTGCTGATATTCAGTGTTGACATAAGCTGGTGTCGACTGATTGATCTTAGTGTCGACTCAAATTTTCTGGTGTCGACAAGAATTGCTTGGTGTCGACACATGCCCTAAGTGTCGACACAAATACTCTGAGTTCAGAATTCGTCGAGTAGAGTCCTTGATTCGTCGACCTGAGAAGCTGACTTCGTCAACGTGAGAAGTTGAGAGCTTGAGGTCCAAGTTCGTCGAGCTCAGAAACTGATTCTTCGACCGAAGCTTGAAGCTGCACTTAGAAAAATTCTGAAGTTGTCCTGATTTTAGCTTGATGTAGAAACTCTGTCTTCGTCGAACATAGAACTAAGATCGTCGAGCTCAGCACCAAGAAATGTCTCACGATCGTCGACCGCAGAACACCTTTCATCGAGCTGAGTTCGACGAACGTCGAACTCACTTTACTTAGACTTGAAAACCTCTAAATCTGGAGTCTCTGATGGTCTTGTTGATAGCTGGTCCATCTGAAAGTGACTCTAAGGACTTGGCCTAGACTCTAGGACACAAACTTGACCCTGGCTATACATGATTGGTCACATGCTAAGTCAGTGAACCTAGCCCAAATCAACTAGGGATCCAACACATCGCTCCCCCTGCTTCCTGAATCGGAAGCCTCCGCCTTCGAGCCAGAAGTACTTGGAGCATCGTTCCCCCTGCTTCCTGACCCTGATGCCTTTGCCCCGGAGCTAGAACAACCTTGGAACTCCTGGTGACTCAGGCAGCTCCAACTGAACCTTAGCAGCAGCCTCCTTCAGCCCACCATCTGACATGCTCATCTCTAGCTTCATATAAGAGCTATCCCAATACGGCGTCAACTCATCGAAGACAACATCTCTTGACACGATGAGCCTCTTCGTCGCAGGATCCATACACCTCCATCTTCTCCTTTGCTCATCATACCCAACAAAGCTAGCTTCGTCTTGAGAGCTACCAGAGTGTGTACGTAGAAGGTAGATCCAAACAATCGTAGGTGCTTTACACTGGGCTTCACCCCGAACATCAGCTCATATGGAGTCTTCATATTGATTGGATTAAGAGCCATCTGATTGATGACATGAGCAACACAGGTCATTCCTTCTGCCCAAAGGGCCTTAGGAACGCCTTTACTCCGAAGCCAACACTTGCAGGTCTCCGTTAACCAACGGATCATCTGAGCTGCAATACCGCCTTGCTGTGAAGTATGTCCACAAGAAATCTCATTTCAGATCCCTTACTTCCTCCAAAAGTGTGAGAACTCGGTTGAGCCAAACTCACCACTGATGCTTGTCCTCAACTTCTTGATCCGCAGGCCAAGCTGGCCTTCCACAAGCTTCTTAAACTCCAGAAACAAGCACATCATGTTCGACTTCGCCTTCATGAGGTATACCCAAGTATACCTTGAATTGTCATCAACCAATATTAGCATGAACAAGTTGCCTCCAAGACTGGCGTTGATGGTCGGTCCAACCAGAGCACAATGGACAACCTCCAAAGGTGCTTTACATCTGGTTTGTGCCTTATCAACCATAAAGCGATAAGCTTCACTTTGCTGACATCATTCACATCCCTGACCATCGCCATAGGATGACAATCTAAGCAAGTCTCTTACGAGTCTTCTTACTGTCATTGCTTTCAGCTTGTCCATCCCTATATGCCCCAGTCTTTCATGTCAGATAGCTGCACTATCACTGGCCTTCATCCGATCAGCACCTGAACTTGTTGAAGTCCCAACTAAGTTCTTCTCCTTACTCCCAACATGAGCTACAGTCACCGATAGCAAGACAACCTTGCACTCTTTCCTGAGATGACCATGCTGCTTGCATTTATAGCACCTTGGTCCTTCCTTAATCTTCCCATCACGCCTAGGAGAAACAGTCCTCTTTTGTTGATATGAAGTAGAAGGACCATCCTCTACAGTAACCTTGACCTCCTTCCTGAACAACCCATCAAGGGAAGTCCAAACCTCCGCAGCTGGCCGACATCCACTGATGTGGTCCAAGAGCTCCGATGAGATCACCTGCTTGAGAATAGACTTCACTTTCGCATTTGTCTCCTTCCAAGCTCTCATCTCTTCAGCATTGCCAACAGTAGCCTCTTGTCTTTCTACTCTGCATACTACCTCCCAAAGGTCATCGCCAAGAAGAAAGCACTCCATACAAGACTTCCACCAATCAAAGTTCACCTCTGTAAGGAAATCAATTCCAAGACAACTTGTATCTTCCAATGCCATGGTTCAACCACTGGTTCCCTCTTCACAAGAGCAACAACCACTTCAGTTGATCACTGCTTATCCACTCCAATCCAGCTCTGATAACACGTTAAAATTCAACAAGCTAGCATTGATACCATGTTTAATATTCTCCAGGTGGTCAACAAGATAACCTGATGCTAAATTAATATTCTCAGCACTATCAAGATCACACCTTGATCACGCGGAAATTTCACTGGACCTTGGAGTGAGCATGGGTTATCTCAACTAAGGCCAGTCAACCAGAAAACACAAGCAGCACAAGAGTCTTTATAACATCAGTCTTCTTTACACAGCGAGACATACATGGCGAGACATGCTTCACCAAAACCAACAAAGGGAAAGCAAAGTCAATTACAAAGACATGACAAACAAGCTGCGCGGACTCAAACATCAAGCCGTCGGTCTACTGCTGTAGAGTCCACTCAGTCCGCCAGTTCGCCAGACCGCAACCTAAGCAGCACAGACTACCCCTTATTCCAATGCAAGCTCTAACTGTCGATCTACAAGGAGCCTAACCGCAAGTTCGCCTAGCCGCCTAACTGCAAGGTCGCCTATCCGCCAGACCGCACAAGCTGCCATGCCGAATAGAACAGTCCGTCTAAAGCAGACAACTTATTGAACCCCGAACCAAGTTGCCAAAGAGAAGACCATCTGGTCGCTGTCCGCGACCTGCTATTTACCACCTGTTGATTAACTGTAGAGTCCGCACTGTTCCTGACCGTAATCAGAGCCAAGTCCTGGCTTTCCAGTGCTATCCGCACAACCTGCACAACATAACCCAGTCAACTCAACCAAACCGCGCAGACAACAAAAAATAGTCCGCAGCAACTTGTGCGGGCTCAAGTTACTGTTCACTGACTTCTTTTGGTTTCATAGATTACTATTCCTGATGTGACATGGGTCCTATTTATAGGCACGATGATAAGTGTGGTCACCGCCCTAGCCGATAGGATTACCGCCATATCCCTCAGTAAGACATCTCCGCAGTCCGCGGATACATTCCAGCCCGTTGCCACTATGCAGGATAGCATCCACCATATCTTCTCCAAGGCCGGACACAATCGTTAGTCCGTCTTGTCGCCAAGGGCCAGGCCAAGACCACCACAGCCGGACTCCGCAGAAACACTGTCAGCCAATCCGCGGACACAGCTCCAGTCCGCTTTTCTCGAGCCAACAGTCTCGCCATCAAGGCACGTGCCGGTCTCAGCGGACGCAAAGCTTCAGTCTGCACATCCCGAGCCACCTGCTTCGCCACCAAGGCAACTGTCGGACTCAACAGACACAGCTCTTCAGTCCGCTCATACTACGGATAGCTCTAGTCTGCATATCCCTGCAGACAATTCCAGTCTGCAAGCCCTGATTCCATAGCTTTGTTACCAAGACACCTACCAGACTCAGCAGACACATCTCCAGTCTGCTTACACAGCAGACACCTCCAGTCTGAATCTTGCACAGACTTCTCCAGTCCGCATATCCCGCAGACTGCTCCAGTCCGCATATCCCAAGTACACAGCCACGCCAACAAGGCAACTATCGGACTCAGCACACTCCAGCTCCAGTCCACACACAGTTGCGGACACAATCTTCAGTCCGCTTCTCCCAAACTCACAACCAAGGCACACAACACTTCTGCCAAGCTAGGCGGACTGGGACACCGTCCTCACTCCGCTGCACGATCTCCCCGGACTGAGCCAAACATGGACCTATTTCCGAACCAACCAAGTCCACACCACTGGCCACAAGGGCCAGTTCGCACTTACTGGCGGACACTGGATACAGTCCGCTTCTCCCGATGAGCTTCAGTACAAGTCCGCACTGACTGGCGGTCTCCGCGGCTTCCACTTGCCGCTGCACTAGAGCAAGACTAAGGCATTCACCAAGCCAGTCTGCCGAGCTCCAGTTCTTCAGTCTGCTTCTTGCCGGACTCCGCGGATAGAGTTTCTATCCGCCAGGTTACCTTCTGGGATCCAGCTGCTTACTGATCACTAGCCGGCCTGGCTAACCGCCGCTGCTGTCTGCGTAGTCCGCGTGAATAGACCGCCTAGGCCGCTACAGAGCAAACCGTCTACAACCTCCTTGCCGACCTAGCAGTCCGACAACCCTGTCCGCGTAGTCCGCGTGGATAGGTCCAAGTGCTCCATTCACCCACTTTCACTTCACAAATTTCAACAGCAGGTTCCTCAAACATGTGAATTTGCATTCTTACGTTGACATTCAGGAGTTCATTAGTGTTACTGAGGTTTGTACGTACACGTGCTTGCTACCCCATAAAAGAATTTGATCACAAATTCGAAAGGGAAAGACCGAGACATCTGATACCAAAAATGTAACGACTCAATCCGTTCAAATAGCATATAATAGAAGTTCCGGTCGGGGCCCCACACCATAAGCAATAAAACAGGCAGCGAAGTCACGGGATGATATCAGAGTTGCGCATCCTAACTCATAGCATTCTAGCGACAGCTTTTAACAGAAAAATGAACTCCAACCATGAATGTCCACTAATATAAACACCAACATTTCTATAGGAATGTACATCAAATACAATATCGTTTGGCCTTATGGCCTTACAGTTGCTCTTTACAAGAGTGGCTTCCAAACATCGGCGCGCAGGCCGGCCACACATGAACAAACATAACGTTTTTTAGCTTAGCGTTCAAGGGCTAGCAGCAGCAGCAGCGACTTCAGCATTTATATGTCCCGCTCGACTCTCCAGCACCTGTACAATGATAGCCCACCCAATGGTGGCAAACAAGGCAACGGTCAACATTCTGCTGATAAATTTATAACAACCCTACCCCTTTCCCGGGGCAGTGACATTCCTTCCCTAAAGGAATAGTAATTCATATGCAGATATATTTATCATACATTATGCTCTCACGCACAAACAATCCATCACAACCGTCAGCTACGCAGCCTGACAATCCGTGCACTCAGGGTACATTCTTGGTGTACCGGCGAACCAGGGTCCCACCACCGTATCAGGGCCGAAACCCAACGGTAAAATTGAGCATTTTGCTCCATGGCGTTCAGCCGGAGACTTTAGTCTTAGTGGCACACATGCCTAAGACTCTCACTATGCTCTCCAACAGACCGCACTTTCAGGTCTTCAAGTTGGACGGACATAATGCGGGTCGGATCAACCACCCCTCATTGCTCAAGTTGCCTTGCCATCACCGAATACCATTGTACTTGCGGCTAAATATATGGCGCGGGCCAGTTTCACCTTGCCTGTTTGGCATGCAACCTTTTTAAGAGCTCATTAAGCTCACACATAGCCAGACCGTCCCCGAGGGACTGGCTTCACATTCATTGGTTAGCCAGGAGCCACGCCTCGTGTTAGTGACAGAACTCATTTTCTGTCCCTAGCCCCAACCTTAGCATTCATAGCATACAGCACAAGCATTTACGGGTATTTTCTTGGGCTTCCACACCAGTACTTCCTGCTACTACCCTTTATAGGCACAACTCATCAAGCATCACAAGCATCATAAGGGTCTTTTCCTAGAATACAACTCAAGTATTTCCTGCTACTGCCCTTCACAGGTCCAACTCATCGACTCCATAAACTATACGTTTCATCACGGAGTCTTGTCCGGTAAGTAAATGCAACATCACCAATCCGGACCAACCTGTCCAGATGGGCTTCACATAGCATGTCTATTCCGTACTCTATTTCCGGATCTATATGCACAACTATTGGGGATTCCAAGAATCAACCCAAGGGAAATCCCATTACAGTCCAACCTCTTCTGGAGGGGAAATCCATGCACATGCCAAAAAGGAGGACTTCACATGTCCAAGAAGGAAGATCGTTACCCTTGACGACCTCTTTAGAGCCATGGAATTCTAGCCAACTGGAAAGCACCGCTGCGGCCTTGCCTCCACAACGCTAGCCTCGGATCGCAAATCGGAACTCAGCAGCTCCACCGGTGGCCGGCTCCTCTCTCCTCCTCCTCCTTGCTCTCTCTTCTATCTAGCTACCTTAGAAAGAGAGTGGCCAAGATCAAAATGAGAATTCCCTTCTCATTCTCAGACTTAAAGCAGCTGGGAGGATTCTGAGCCATCAGATCCTGGCTGAAGAAAATGGACGGCCACAATTTTGCCACAAAAGGCTAATTTTTGGCTGACACGGCCTGTGACACGCCCGTGTCACAGGCCGTGTACCTTAAGCGGCACACAACCGACTCATCTAGAACAGTACACGGCCATGTGACATGCCCGTATCATAGGCCGTTTGACTTGACACGGCCTCAGATACGTCCGTGTCTAGCCTGTGCACCTCAGGTGGTACACAACCATCTCAACCCAAGCAAGACACGGCCATGTGACACGCCCGTGTCACAGGATATGTGCCCAGAGACACACCCGTGTACTGCCCGTGTTCACCAGGCCTCACTGCCCTATCTAACTCTAGAAAAGGATACGGCCATGTGACACGCCCGTGTCACAGGCCATGTACCCTTACACAGTAGCAGACACGCCCCCAGCGTGCTCTTTGTCGAGCGAAGTTCGTCAACCAAAGGGGGACATGCCCTCTGACACACCCGTGTCATATGGCGTGTCACCCAACTTGAACCCAATCTTGGGATTTGGGGTGTTACACACATATACTTATTCTTTGAGTTCTCCATTTAGAAAAGCACTTTTAACATCAATTTGATAGACTTTGAATTTCTTGAATGCAGCATATTCAAGGAAGATTCTTATAGCCTCAAGCCTTGCAACAGGAGCAAATGTCTGATCATAATCAATGCCTTCCTCTTGCCTATAGCCTTGATACATTAGCCTTGCCTTGTTCCTCATAATGTTGCCTTCTGCATCCAACTTATTTCTGAACACCCATTTGGTTCCAACGACTGGATAGTCTTTGGGTCTAGGAACCATTTCCCAAACTCTACATCTCTCAAATTGATTGAGCTCCTCTTGAGTTGCAATCATCCAGTGGGGATCTTGCTCAGCATCTTTAATGGATTGGGGCTCATGTTGAGAGAGGAAACAAGCAAACATCAAGTCAGGGTTGCGTTGATGTCTTGTTTGCACACCAGCTGAAATGTCTCCAATCACTTGAGATCTAGGATGATCTCTAAATGTGACAAAATCAGTGGGAGGAGCTGGTTGGGCAACAGCTTGGGGAATAAATTCCTCTTGTGGAATTTCATTAGCTGTTGCAAAGGGTTCAGTCACCTATATACTTTCTTCTTCACTTTCTTCTTCAACTTGTGGAGAGGGATGTATTGGAACCTCTTGGGTGAGGCTTAGATAATTCACTCTCTCACAAAAGTGAGGTACCTGCAATGTGCTGTTGGTAGAAATTTATTTCTCCTTATAAGACATGTTAGCATCATTAAAAGTCACATGAATAGATTCTTCAATTTTTTAGGTAGATTTATTAAACACCCTATAAGCTTTGCTGACTTGGGAATATCCTAGAAAAATTCCCTCTGCAGCCTTAGCTTCAAACTTTCTAATATATTTCTTGTCATTGTTATGAATATAGCATATACAACCAAATATTTTAAAATACGTGATTTTAGGTTTCTCCCTTTAAGCAATTCATAGGGAGTCTTATTCTTAAGTTTATGTATTAGGCTTCTATTCAGTACATAGTTTGTTGTGCTCACAGCCTCTGCCCAAAAGGATAGGGGCATGTAAGCATCTGCAAGTAATATGTCTGCAGCTTCAATTAGGGTTCAATTTTTCCTTTCAACTTTCCTATTTTGTTAAGGAGTTCTAGGAGCTGAGAGGCAATGCCTGATACCTTCCTTCTCACAGAACTCATACATAAGAAGAGACTCAAACTCAGTACCATGATCACTTCTGATCAATGCAACTTGAGTAGATTACTCAATCTGTATGGTCTTGAGAAAATCTGTATGAACCGTGAATGTATCTGACTTAGATCTCAGAAAGAACACCCAAGTGAATATTGAGAAGTCATCTACAATACTAGAGTATAAGATTTTCCTCCTAAGCTTTGTACAGCAATTAGGCCAAAAAGGTCCATGTGTAGCACGTACAAGATCCTAGGTGAATCACTCTTATTAACTGATTTAAAGCTATATTTAGTTTGCTTGCCTAATTGACAATCCCTGCAGAGGTCTTCCTTCTTGTAGGGACAAGAGGGTAATCCTCTAACAAGGTTATCTTTAGATAACCTATCAATGTTTTTCATATTAACATGTCCTAATCTTTTATGTCATAAATCACTTTGATTGTTTACAAGATTAAGTAAACAAATATCTGATATTGCTGAATGAAAATCAACTATATATATATTGCCTTGTCTATTTCTAATTAAAATAGTTTGGTTGTCTTTAGTAGAAATAATACTGGAGCTGGAGTTAAAATATACCTCATAACCTTCATCACATAGTTGACTTATGGAGATGAGGTTATGTTTCAGTCCACTTACATATGTAACCTTTTTGAAAGTGACTGTTCTAATCTTAACTTCTCCAAAGCCTTCAGACTGACCATAATTTGAGTCACCAAAGATCACCTTTAGTCCCAGCTTAGACTTGTAATTGTTTAGGTTGTCCTTGTTGCCAGTCATATGCTTGGAGCAAACACTGTCTAGATACCATTGTTGATTTAAAGCTAGACAACACTTTACCTAAAAAGTAAAAAATTAGTGGTTCTTGACCCAGATTACGTTGGGCCATTTATTTTTCTGATATGAGAAACTTGATATAACAGAAAATTCAGGTTGAGATTTATGTCCTAAGGGATGGTTTCTCCTAAGTGGGATTTCCTAATTAGTAAATATATTAACGGGTTTTATAGGTTGATTAGAGTTCCTATTAAAGTTATGGTTTTTGTTAAGTCTTTCGACGAAATGTTGTAAGTTTGTTAATCGGATTTCGACGAAATGGGATGAGATCGTCAATCTCTGCTAAGAGAATGAATATATTCATTTTTTGTGCCCCAAGTTAGTTGATCTCTGCTCGAAGAACCGTACACTTTTCGTCGATCGCATTAAGACGAATTATTATGTCTAATGTTATCGTTCAAATATCGTCGATCGGAGTTCGACGAACTAGCCACATTTCGTCGACCGGAGTTCGACGAAATCTGTCGAACTTTGTTTTTATTTAGATTTTTCTTATTTCTGTTCTTTTGATTTTTAGAGTTAAGTAAATCTTCTGTGGGTTGCTTATTGTTTATTACTTCTTGTCCTTTAGCTGAAACAAATTTTATGGGGGTTGATAATATATTTTTCTTAAGTATGGGAGGTAAATTTGATGAAGCACCTAAGCCCAGTTTGCCATTTTGTCTGCCATTGACTGTACTTGTGATGTCCATCAGCTTAAGGCTTGTCCCATTGAGAGATTCCTCAAGTTGCTTAGCCTCATATAATTCTGTTTTTTGAGAAATGATTTGTTCATTTGCTAAAACTAAATCATCCTGGAGCTTAGTGTTTTCAACAAATAAATTATCAAAGTCAGCTTGCCTATCTCTTAGCATTTTGATTTCTTTTTCAGATTTGATTAAGTCATTACATAAAGCTTTGAATTCATTTTTAAAATCAGTAGCATTGAAATCAAAGGAAGAGATTACCTGATCCTCTACCGTCTCAAATTCCTCTTCTGATTTGTCAGAATGACTTTCTGCTTGATCTACATCATCAGGATTGCTGCATGAGGCATTAATTACCATGAGGCAAACTTCTCTTGCCTTGGCTTCTTCTTCATCTTCACTGGAGCTGGAAGATGAGGTCTCTTCATGTAACACCCCCTATCCGTCGCATAGCATATAGCAGTACGTCCGGTCGGGGCCCGATGCCATATACCACAGACAGACTGGGTGGTTACTCAATGGAAACCATCCAACTAATCATAACTTCCTACGTAGAGCATTCTAGCAGAAGCAGTTTATATAAGTTACAATAAAGAACCCAGCACTGAAGCATGAATGTCCACTAGAATAGCCAACCAGGAATGAAGTACATACACCAGTACTGGCCTTAAGGCCTTACAAAATGGTTTACTTAATGTTACATGATTTTCAAACCACGGCACGCAGGCCGGTCATACATGAATAAAGCAGTAAAAACTCCAAATAGGCCTTCAAGGGCCGGCTTCGCAATTTCGGCTTTAGCCCGCTATTGACCGCTTGGTCCAGCAGCACCTGCAAGCAACATAACCACCGCACGGTGGCAAACATAAAGGCAACGGTCAACAATGCTGACCAAATTATAACGATCCCGCCCCCAACTCGGGGCGGCGATGCTCCTTCCCTGCAATTTTATTGGCACAAGCGAGCAACATAATAATATTCATTTCATCACAGGCGTAGGCTCAAATGGCCACACACCCCGTACACTCAGGGCACATTTTTGGTGAACCGGTCGATGTCACGTAAGTTAAAGCCATAGACATTCCGGACCCACCACCGCCACTTTGACGGCTAAACATATGAGCAATTTGTCTTCCCAGCATGGGTCACTACAATTTAAGCCATAGACCGCCGAAGACTCTCATCTATGTCAATGGCAAGTGCCACGTAACTTTAGGTCTCTTTAACCTGAACGACATAGATATGGGTACGGTTCCATCTAACCCGTGCTCACGTCGCAATGACAATTTAAGCCATATGCGCAGGTCAAACTTCTCCCGAGTCCCATTTTCGTCACACAATTTCACATAACTCGGTTATGTTCAAGTTGGCTCTCAGGCCTCCATGTTGGCAAGATCACGCATCAGCCCAGTTTTCCGGGTGCACCTTAGGGTTAATCCCCAAGGCTCCCTATTGCAATCTACCGTGTAGAAAACCCGAAAAACAACCAATAGCACGGAGTCTTCTCCGGCATTTATGCAATACAACATCACCGATCCAGACCAACATGTCCGGGTAGGCTTCTGTTGGGTATTGTATCCACAACGTACCTGATTTGAAGAAGCCCCTGAACAAGCTAAGGTAAATAGACAATGTATTTGATGAAATCTTTTAAGTTGTGCTTGCAGTTATTCCACGCTAAGTACACACCAATGTCAAGGTGCAGTAGGTCAATATACACGGGTCTGCGCGACGTAATCTGTTGGAACACCCTATTACTAATTTGGGTCAGGATCACTATGTCTCTAGGAAACCACTGTTTGACCTCCTGTATAGCTAAAAAGGTCAATTAGAGTTGAGTCTAAGGGTTAGAAATCTAAGTTTGGAAGCTGCCCTCAAGACCAAGAATTTTTCAGTTTGAGACTAAGTCATATCGTCGAGCTTAGCACGACGATTCGTCGAACTCCGATCGACGATCGTCTAGCTCAACTTCGACAGATCGTCGAACTCCATTCGACGATCGCTGAGCTCAACTTCAACAAATCGTCGAACTCCATTCGACGATCTGCGAGCTCAGTTCGACGATCTTGACTCAGTATTGGATCTCTATCTCTGAGCTCAGTTCGACGATCTTTGAGCTCAGATCGACGATATTGTGTTGCTGTATAAGTTCATATTGCTGAGCTCAGTTCGACGATAGCAGAGCTCAGTTCGATGTTTTTCTGATAACTTCAAAGATTTTCAAGATTCAAATTCAGATCAGTTAAGGAGTTATTCTGCAATTAATTCAGAAGATTTTCTAGTCGTTTTCATTTATTTCTGGACCAAGTTTCAAGGGATTTTCAAGGAATATTTCTGTGGACTTTCCTCCAGAAGACATTTTGCAATTAAGGATGCAATTAATGCAGGCCAACGGCTATTCTTGATTGAGGATGTTTTTCTATTCAGTACCAGAGAATAAAAGACAAGATTTTTGAATCTCTCAAGAACTGAGAACTCAGATCACAAACAAGAACAAGATATTCTCTATCTCAAAGAATTCTCTGAAGAACACACACCCAAGGAGATCAAACTTCTGAAATCTTCTGATCTCTCTTGTCTCAAGTGTTCAAGGCCAACATCTTTCAAGACTCCAGACACCTAACATTTCAGCTGTTGCTGAAATCATCTTTTGCTGGAGATCAACTTCTGAAGGCCTATCACCCTACAGCAAAGCTTCTTTTCCTGAACATCTCAAGGACTCAGGGGGAGATTTGACACCATCAAATCCACATAGTCTTCTCAGCTGCTTTGAGAAAGAGAAGACTTCCATCATTCTCTCACCCTCATCTCTGTAAAGGGTTTCTCAAACTCCCTTCAAAAGTTTGAGCTTGGTTTTTGAGCACCTTGTCAAAAGCTCATTGGTGGCAAGACACCTGATCAAAAAATCTGATTTGGTTTTTGAGCACCTTATCAAAAACTCATTGGTGCCCAGGACACCTGATCAACTCATCCTGCAGTGGATTCCTACCTAGGGTGGTAGAAGAGTGGATGTACCCAAGTTTAGGGGAACCACTATATTTCCTTGTGTCATCTGGCTTGCTTGTCTTTATTTTTGTTTCTGGCTGTGATTGTTCTATGATGATTTTGTGATTAGTTTAGTTCTGTGATTAGATTTAATAATTGCTTCCCTGCTCACTCACATTACAACAATTATTGTAAAAAATTTTCAAGCACTATATACTCTATTCACCCCCCTCTAGAGTATATCAGATCTAGCTGCACTTTCAATTGGTATCAGAGCGAGGTTGGTTAAACATACCACACCTTGGTGGTTGCATAGGCTAACACCTGAACCCAAAGATTCCTAGTTAGATCTGCTTTCTTTTGAGTTTAGTATTAGATTTTGTTTTCCCAAATCATGGCCCAAAACAAAGATTATGCTAGCACCAGACCTCCAGTGTGTAATCTATCCAAGTTTGCACTTTGGAAAGCAAGGATCAGATTATACATGAATTCTATTGACGAGGATATTTTTAACTCTGTCTTGACAGTTTGTCCAAGACCTCTAGAGAACTGAAGTACAAGTGCTGTTCCACCTCCATCAGGAACAAATGCTGACATCAAGAAATGGAAGGTAGCTGATGCCAAGGCTATGAACATCTTAGCCCAGACCATGTCTGATGACATCTTTCAAAAGGTGGCTGAATGCAATTCAGCAAAGGAAATCTGGGATAAACTCTCTAAAATAGTCTCAGGCTCAGCTGATGAGAGAAAAGATAGGAGATCCCACCTCATATCTCAATATGAGAATTTCAAGAAGGGAGAAACTGAGTCAGTGGGAGATATGTACAATAGGCTCAGTCTAATAGTCAGTGAAGTCAGGACCTTGGACAAAGAGATCTCACTAACTGAACTAAATGACAAAATTCTAATGTGCTTTCCTAGAACTTGGGATTCAAGAATCTGGCCAATCAAGGATGCCAGAAGTTTGAATGAGATCACCACTGAAGCTCTATTGGGTAAGCTCAAATCTTATGAGCTACTCATCAAGAATAGAGAAGAGGAACAGAAGGCTGCCTCACCAGCCACAAGAAAAGAGAAAACAATAGCCTTCAAGGCAACTGAAGATCAGCTTGAAGACAGAGTCACAGGCAATGATGAACTGCTCAGTCTGTTGGCCAAAAGATTTTACAAGATGGCCAGAAAGGACTTCAGAAGGAGATCATACAAGGAGCATGATAAGCCAAGGTATGATAAGTCAATTAATAATAAGGAAATTGTCTGCTTTGGTTGCAGGAAACCAGGGCATATTGTTCCTGACTGTCCAGAAAACAAAAACAAGGACAGGAGGGACAAGAAAGAAAGAAGAAAGGAGAAAGACTCCAAGAGGAATGGCAATAGCAAACCCTCCTCAAGCAAAAACAAACACACAAGAAAGGGGTTTGTTGTTGAATCCTGGAGTGAGACTGAAGAGGAGTCAGAAGCCTCATCCAGCTCCAGTGATGATGAAGATGATGTAGAAGAGAAAGAGTTCTGCATGATGGCAATCAATGTCTCACAACATAATTCAGATGAAGAAGAGTCAGAGTCAGATTCAGATACATAACCTAAAGAGGATCAGGTAATTAGTTCATTTGATTTTAATTCAGAGGACTTTAAATCTGAATTTAAAGCATTATGTTTAGACCTGCTAAAATCTGAGAAATAAATTATCTCTCTCAGAAATCATTTATCTGAACATAATACCTTAAAGTCAAAAAACCTCAAACTCACTCAGGAGTTGGAGTGATGTAGGGAGCAGATAGCTTCACTGAAAGGTGAGCTATCTGAGGCCAAGAAGCTTGAAGAATCCCTTAATGGGAGAAGTATCAAGCTGATGGACATCACAAGCACAGTGAACTCCAGATTTAATAGTACACTGGGCTTGGGTGCTTCATCCAGCCAACCCATAGTTCTAACAACTCCAATCAAATTCATTTCTGATAAAGGAAAGGGAGTTGTAGAGGTAGCTAGGAAAAATTCTGATCTGCCCAAGAAAACTAAGACCCAGTAGAAATCATCGAACGGAGATCGACGATCGCCGAACCCAGATCGACGATCTCAGGCAAAATCGTCGAACTCAGGTCGATGATCTCAAGTTCCTGAACTCTGCCATAGTCGGCCGTCGAACGGAGCTCGACGATCTGACCCAATATCGTCGAACGCAGATCCACGATCGTCGAACAGAGGTCAGAGCTCTGGAAATTCTTTCAAGGGCAAATCAAAATCCAATCCTAAGGGTCCTTCATCCCAAATCTTTAACCCTTATACTGAATGGATTATACCTCCAAGGAGATATCATCCTGAAGGTTATAAGAGTCAACCTTGGATGTCTTTTATTTCAGAGTTTAAAGGTTATCAACCTAGGCCCAAGGTAAACTGGGTCAAAAACAAATGAATTATCTTATGTGCAGGTGAAGAACTATCCAACATCTAACCAGCAATGGTACCTGGATAGTGGGTGCTCTAAGCACATGACAGGAAACAAGGACAACCTCACATCCTTTAGAGCCAAGCTTGGACACAATGTTATCTTTGGTGATTCAAACTTTGGACAAACTAAAGGATATGGTGCAGTCCAGATTGGATCAGTAACATTCAAGAAGGTAGCTTATGTGGAAGGACTGAAGCACAACTTAATAAGCATCAGTCAGCTGTGTGATGAAGGCTACCAGGTGACCTTCAGCAAAGCATTATGCAAAATCAAGTCAGAGGACAACACAACTGTGTTGACAGGTAAAAGGAAAGGTAACATCTATCTAGTAGATTTTCTTTCTACAGATGTAGATATTTGCCTGTTCAATTCTATTTGTAGACCAAATATTTTATGGCATAAGAGACTAGGACACCTAAACCTTAGAACTATTGCTAGGCTATCCAAGGACAACCTTGTTAGAGGACTACCTTCTGGCCCCTACAAGAAGGAAGGACTCTGTAGGGCTTGTCAATTAGGCAAGCAAACTAAAAACAGTTTTAAGTCACTTAATAAGAGTGATTCACCTAGGATATTGTATCTGTTACACATGGATCTTTTTGGACCCATCACAGTACAAAGCCTAGGAGGGAAATCTTACACTTTAGTACTTGTAGATGACTTCTCTAGATTCACTTGGGTGTTCTTTCTAAGGAAGAAGTCTGATAACTTTAAGTGTCTGACAGAATTTCTCAAATGTATACAGATTGAGTTCAATACTCACATTGCCCTGATCAGAAGTGATCATGGGACAAAGTTTGATTCTCTTCTTATGCAAGAGTTCTATCAGAGTGAAGGGATCAGGCATACTTTCTCAGCTCCTAGAACTCCTCAACAAAATGGGGTATCTGAAAGGAAAAATAGAACCCTTATTGAATCTGCCACTACATTGTTGTCAGATGCTCACCTTCCTCTATCCTTTTGGGCAAAGGCAGTGAACACCTCCAACTATGTGCTGAATAGAAGTTTGATACATAAACTAAAGGGAAAGACTCCCTATGAATTACTCAAAGGGAAGAAACCTAAAGTTGATTATTTTAGAGTTTTTGGTTGTATTTGTTATATACATAATAATGACAAGAAATATTTAGCAAAATTTCAAGCTAAAGCTGATGAAGGAGTGTTTCTGGGATACTCCATGATCAGCAAGGCTTATAGGGTTTATAATAAATCATCTCTAAAAATTGAGGAATCTGTTCATATATCATTTGATGAATCTAACATGTCTTTCAAGGAGAAGATACCTTCTACCATAGAACCTTTACAGGAACATTCTCTTATTGAAGACTTGAACAAGTTACAGGTTACCCAAAAAGATGAAAGCAGTGAAGATGAAGAAAGTATTCAACATATTGAAGAACAACTTGAAGAGCCAGTTGTTGTACCACAAGAGGAAACAACAACACAGGTTGGTGAACAATCAACACCCCCTGTTGATTTAGTAACATCAAGAGACCATCCAATTTCCCAAATAATTGGAGACATCTCAGCTGGTGTGCAAACCAAAAATCAGGTCAACCAAAACCTGTTGCACATCTACTTCCTATCTCAAATTGAACCTCAGTCCATTCAAGATGCAGAGCAAGATCCACACTGGATCATTGCAATGCAAGAAGAGTTGCATCAATTTGAAAGGAACAAAGTGTGGGAACTAGTGCCAAAGCCTAAGGATCACTCCATTGTTGGAACAAAGTGGGTGTTCAGAAACAAACTGGATGTTCAAGGAGTAATTGTATGGAACAAGGCAAGGCTAGTTGCTCAGGGATACTCTCAAGAAGAAGGAATAGACTATGACCGGACTTTTGCACCAGTTGCAAGATTGGAAGATATCAGAATCTTTTTGGCTTATGTAGCACATAAAGGATTCAAGGTATATCAGATGGATGTCAAAAGTGCATTCCTAAATGGAGACATCAAAGAGGAAGTATATGTCAGACAACCTCCAGGTTTTATCTCTCCAACTTATCCTGATTATGTTTTTAGATTGAACAAAGCATTATATGGTCTCAAGCAAGCTCCTAGAGCATGGTATGAGACCCTAGCATGCCTCCTTTTGGAAAATGGATTTATAAGGGGTAGAGTAGACCAAACTATTTTCATTAGAACCCATAAGTCTCATACCCTACTAGTACAGATTTATGTAGATGATATTATTTTTGGTTCTACTGACTCAAAATTGTGCAGAAGGTTTTCCAACCTAATGCATTCCAAATTTGAAATGAGTAGCATGGGTGAGCTATCCTTCTTCCTAGGATTGCAAGTCAAACAGCATGCTGAAGGCATCTTTATTTCTCAAACCAAGTATGCAAATGAATTGGTTAAGAAATTTGGCATGTCTGAAGCATCTTGTATGAAAATACCTATGCCTACTAATGGTGTATTGGATGCTGATGAACATGGGAAACCTGTTGATCAGATAACATATAGAGCAATGATTGACTCTTTACTGTACCTTACAGCTAGTAGACCAGATATAATGTTTGCAACATGTATATGTGCTAGGTTCCAAGTAAGCCCTAGAGAGTCACACCTAACACTAGTAAAGAGGATTCTCAGGTATGTTAAAATTTGTCCAAATCTAGGTCTCTGGTATCCAAAAGATTCAACATTTGATTTAACTGGATTTTCTGATGCTGATTATGCTGGATGCAGAATTGACAGGAAAAGCACCAGTGGAACTTGTCAGTTCCTTAGTGATAGACTTGTCTCTTAGTTTTGTAAGAAACAAACTTCTGTGTCAACCTCAACTGCTGAAGCTGAATATATGGCTGTAGGCAGTTGTTGTTCACAAATCTTGTGGATTCAAAACCAACTCCTAGACTATGACTACAACTTAGAGAAGTCTAAAATCTTTTGTGATAACACCAGTGCTATTTCTATAGCTCAAAATCCAGTCCTCCATAGTAGGACAAAACACATAGAGATTAGGCATCACTTCGTAAGGGATAATGTTGAAAAGAATAAAATTGAACTGCAATATATCCCAACTGATTTACAAAGGGGAGATATTTTCACCAAGCTCTTGGATGAAAAGAAACACACCTTCTTCCTAAATCAGTTAGGAATGATAGATGGAGGAAGTCTAAAATAATATCCAAGATTTTAAAAGTTTAAAAATTGACCAAGACTAGGCAAACATCTTGATTTTTCTTAGTGTCTAGAGTTTTTCTGGTCTCTGAACTGCGCTCGACGATTTTCCCCCAGATCGTCGAACGGAGATCGATGATTTTCGAAATCGTCGACCTGAGTTCAGCGTTTCTCAGATAGTATGGACTATCTCTTCCGGTCAGCGATCGTCGAACGGCGCTCGATGATTCTATTCTTTGAACGATCGTCGAACAGAGCTCGACGCTCTCCAATATCGTCGAACGGAGATCGACGATGTTGAAGACTCTTCAGATTCCTTTAGAAGCCGCGATCGTCGAACTGAGTTCAACGATCTTTCCATTTCTGCCTCGAACCCTAATATAAAATTCATTCTTCGCCGTCGTTCTCCTTTGCGCTTTCGATTTCTCTGCAAAAACTTTCTTTCCCTCCAAACATTTCTGCACTTGGTCGTTTTGTTTGTTGAATCTTTACAGGTAACTATGGCTGTTTCTGTTGCTGTTCTCACCGCCATGAAATTTGATGCCGGCTTCGACATAGACATGGAGTCCTTCAGCACGACAGATCAGGTTTTTCAGGACATCTTGGAGCTATTCAAAGAGCAGAAACTTGCTGCAATCATGACCACAAGGATTAAGCTTGCTGCTGATGAGATTAAAGAGTGGGTCTACACTGCCCACAATCAGGATCAAAACACCATTGTTGGAACCATCTCTGGCGCACAGGTACCCTTGACCCCAGCAATTCTGACAGAGGTTTTTGAGATAAGTGTTGGTGGAGATTCTGTTGATTTATCTGGAGAAGAATATGCTGACTTGCTTGCCAGAATGGGTCATTCTGAGGCTAACTCTAGCAAGCTGTTGAAGAAGCATCTGTCTGTGGAATATAGATTCCTAGCTGATGTAGTTGGGAAGGTCCTATTGGCTAAGCACTCTGCCCATGATACAATTTCCAGGTATCAGCTCTGCTTAATGGGAGCCATAGTGGACAGGAAGAATCTGAACTGGGGAGAGGTCTTCTTTGACCTCATTAAGAAGAAAATTAACAAAAGTTTTGTAACTTTTGGAAGGATATTAGGCATTTTTCTGCAGAATAGGTGCCCTGCATTGCTGGTATCCTCTGGGATTCACATAAATGCTTCCAAGAGACTGTCTTGTGCTCTTTTTGGCAAATGGGATAGGCAGATCCTCAAGCCCAGCAGGCCCTCTTCCAGCACTCCTTCAGGCACCAGGACTGTCAGAGTCACTTCCCCTCAGGTCTTTGCCCCTGCAGCTGACCTGCCTGCTGATGCCTCTCCTCCTCCTCCTCCAATTCCATCTCTTCCAATTCCACCCACCATTCAAATTCCATCCACCATCATCATCTCCAGCCCTTCTCCAACCTCTCAACCATCTCCAATCCCTACTCTTCCAACCACAAAAGACCAATTCCATCCATTATACTCCTACCCTCCAACAGACATTTGCCACTTCATCACCCTCCATTCCATCCTTCAACCTCATTGATGGTTCCTTCATGGATGACTCACCATCCTCTCCTCCTGAGCTACCCTCATCCTCAACATCTTATCAAGACCTTCTGCAAGAAATCATTGATCAACCCACCTTCACACCATCTATCTCCATCCCACTATCCTCCATCACCACCTTACCCACACCTCAACCATCTCTTCCTCCATACACTAGCTCTCCACTACCATCATCAATAGCTACACCTCCATCCTCTACCTCTGCTCCAGTCCCTACTAAGCAAGTAGATATTCCAGCCCTTGCTGACAGGCTTTATGAATTGCTAGCCCCCAGGCTATCTCTTCTTTTGGAGACCTCCTTGGCTCCATTAATCCAGTCAGTGGCAGCTCTTTCTGCCAGGCTCTCCTCTTTATTCCCTCAGGCAGCCCCTTCAGTAGTGTGCCTTGATCCAACTCTGTCTGAATCTAGGCAGGGGGAGATGCCCTATGAAGTGAGCCTGCCTACTGCTGTTCTTGCTGTTTCAGTGAGCCTGCCTGCTGCTGTTCTTGTTGTTTCTTCAGTTCTTACTACTGCTACTACTACTGCTGCTGTGTTTCAAGATCCAGTTCAACCTCCTGTTGCAGTCTTTTCAATAGACCTCAGGTCTTTGCTCTCAGAATTTGATTCAATGTATTTCAGTTGTCTGCCAGAGACAGTTTCTATCCAGCCCCCAGAGGATTTGCTCAAGACCCTTGTGCCCTTCTCTTGTTGTGACTCCAGCATCCTAACTTCCTTTGTTAACTCAGTTTATGCTGCTGCCCCAACTGCTGTCATTACTGCTCTTGAACCTTCTGTATATATTGTTGTTACTGCTGCTTCAACTTCAACTGCTGCTCCAGAACCTTATGTATCTACTGTTGTCACTACTGCTACTGCTTCAACTTCTGCTACTCCAACCTCTGCTGCCTCATCTGCTTCAATCCAGCTCAAGAAAGATTTGATGAAGAAGATTGATGCTCTTTATGATGATCAAAGTTCTGAAACTGATGAGTTCAGGACAGATTCTGATGATTCTTCTGCTACCATTACCAGGAAGAGAAAGGCAAGGAGCAAAGCCATGAAGAGGGTACCTCCAGCCAAGGTCAAGGATAACAATGACATACCATATTATATCCTTCATGATTGCCCCATAATTGAGCACTGGATGCAGTACTCAAAGAATCAACTTAAAGCAATGAAGATGAAAAGGAAATATGAAAAAGGATCCTCTCAATTCTAACATCCTCCTCCTCCTCCACCACCTCCTCCTGATGCAGGTGCAGGTGGAAGTTCAGCTGCTCAACCCCCTGCTAGAAGTCAAACCCCCTATCAGTCACATGTCAGATCTTATCATAGGGGAAGCCAGTCCAGGGGCTCTCAATCAAGAAGAGGAGGCTATAGAGGCAATCAAAGAGAATTCCAGGTTTACTCTAAAGGATACTCAAGGCAACATCCCTACTCCAGGCAAGGACAAATCTCTTCTGACACTACCTCTGGTCCTTTTCCCTATAAATTGAAGGAAACAGTTTCATCCAGGCCTCCTCAGGACAATCCATCTAATAGATATGAGCCACCAGTGCCATTTGAAGATCCTGAGAACAGTCCAGCTGCTTGGACTGCAAGAATGAAAGAGCTTGCTGCACTGGATCAGATTAAGAAAGCTAGAGAGCAAGGCAGAGACTCCTCCAACATCACTACAATATCTGATCAGAGAAAGAAAGAGTTGGAAAGACATGGGTCAAGCAAATTCTTTGATTCTGATAGATACATGGAGCTGCATCCTGAAGCTGTAGTTCCCAGGCCCAAACAGCAAACCTCTTTAGGTGCAGCAGATGATACAAGATCAAAGAAGGAAGCTCTCAACCCCAACAGAGAAATCAAACTCATTAAGAGCAAGGAAAAGAAATGATTATGTAAGGTGATAATCATCTTGACTTCTTATTATTATCTGGGATGATATATATATCTGTGGTTCTACAATGTCCAGCTTTTTGTTTTTCTGTATTGTTGCTTGTATGTTGTTATTTAATTTTTCCAAACTCTGTAAATAGTAATCCTAACCCAAATAAGGGGGAGATTGTTAGAACACCCTATTACTAATTTGGGTAAGGATCACTATGTCTCTAGGAAACCAATGTTTGACCTCCTGTATAGCTCAAAAGGTCAATTAGAGTTGAGTCTAAGGGTTAGAAGTCTAAGTTTGGAAGCTGCCCTTAAGACCAAGAATTTTTTAGTTTGAGACTAAGTCATATTGTCGAGCTCAGCACGACGATTCGTCGAACTTCGATCGACGATCGTCTAGCTCAACTTCGACAGATCGTCGAACTCCATTTGACGATCGCTGAGCTCATCTTCAACAAATCGTCGAACTCCATTCGACGATCTGCGAGCTCAATTCGACGATCTTGACTCAGTATTGGATCTCTATCTCTGAGCTCAGTTCGACGATCTTTAAGCTCAGATCGACGATATTGTGTTGCTGTATAAGTTCATATCGCTGAGCTCAGTTCGACGATAGCAGAGCTCACTTCGACGTTTTTATGATAACTTCAAGGATTTTCAAGATTCAAATTCAGATCAGTTAAGGAGTTATTCTGTAATTAATTCAGAAGATTTTCTAGCCGTTTTCATTTATTTCTGGACCAAGTTTCAAGGTATTTTCAAGGAATATTTCTGTGGACTTTCCTCCAGAAGACATTTTGCAATTAAGGATGCAATTAATGCAGGCCAACGGCTATTCTTGACAGAGGATGTTTTTCTATTCAGTACCAGAGAATAAAAGACAAGATTTTTGAATCTCTCAAGAACTGAGAACTCAGATCACAAACAAGAACAAGATATTCTCTGTCTCAAAGAATTCTCTGAAGAACACACACCCAAGAAGATCAAACTTTCTGAAATCTTCTGATCTCTCTTGTCTCAAGTGTTCAAGGCCAACATCTTTCAAGACTCCAGACACCTAACATTTCAGCTGTTGCTGAAATCATCTTTTCCTAGAGATCAACTTCTGAAGGCCTATCACCCTACATCAAAGCTTCTTTTCTGGAACATCTCAAGGACTCAGGGGGAGCTTTGACACCATCAAATCCACATAGTCTTCTAAGCTGCTTTGAGAAAGAGAAGACTTCCATCATTCTCTCACCCCCATCTCTATAAAGGGTTTCTCAAACTCCCTTCAAAAGTTTGAGCTTGGTTTTTGAGCACCTTGTCAAAAGCTCATTGGTGGCAAGACACCTAATCAAAAAATCTGATTTGGTTTTTGAGCACCTTATCAAAAGCTCATTGGTGCCCAGGACACCTGATCAACTTATCCTGCAGTGGATTCCTACCTAGGGTGGTAGAAGAGTGGATGTACCCAAATTTAGGGGAACCACTATATTTCCTTGTGTCATCTGGCTTGCTTGTCTTTATTTTTGTTTCTGGCTGTGATTGTTCTGTGATGATTTTGTGATTAGTTTAGTTCTGTGATTAGATTTAATAATTGCTTCCATACTCACTCACATTACAACAATTGTTGTAAAAAGTTTTCAAGCACTATATACTCTATTCACCCCCCCTCTAGAGTATATCAGATCTAGCTGCACTTTCATAATCCCTCGTTGAGCAGATCAGTGTGTTGGACTATGTGTACTCTCTCTATTGGAGTGTACTTATTTTCAAGTACAGGGCTGTGATAATGCAAAAGCAGACAAGGAGCAAGGATGGGTCAAAGAGCAGCTCATGGGTGGAAAGACGAAAAATCGTCTAAGTAATAATCGACGAGAATCACTAGTGATTCTCGCCGAATCGTCGAGAATCACTAGCTGATACTCGCCGACTCTATCCGGCTAACTCAGAGCGTGCTTATCTGTCGCTAAGTCAAAATCGTCGAGAATCACTGACTGATTCTCGATTGGCATAATTCCTTCGACGAGAATGACCTTCGATTCTCGCCGACTTTGCCTTAGGAAAATTTTTTGGAACCCGCTGGACCGGACTCAGCCGCTGGCGCTGTTTTGAACCGGGCTTGGGGTTTCTTGTTGGTGGGGCCCACAACAGTCATCTTGAAGACCTAATGTATAAATACATCTGTATTTTTGAACAGTAATACAAGACAGAAAAACGCATAAGCGATTTTGAAACAGGAAGAAGTCGAGCCGCCGACGTGACCTAGATCGGAAATCCTTCTCTGCCGCCGCCGTCGCCGCTCGTGCCGGTTGATCGCCGCCTTTGATCGTGGTTTCTTCCAGATCTCCCGGCGACAGAAGCTCAGCCAAGCACAGCGTCTTACGCGTCTAACCAGAGATCCTTTGTCTCTTGATTTGTTTATCGGGAAAACCTTCCCCTTCTGAATCGATCGAGACGATCGATCCTAGTGTGACCGTTGGAAGATCTTGCTAGCTTTGCTACGAAGATTGAATCTCCAAAGAACAGCCGCAGCACGCCGTTGTCGCCGCCGATCCCGAGAACCAAGCCGTCGCCCTTCTTGTCACCGCCGGTTTTGGGAGAGATTCTCTCTAAGTGAGATTTAGGGTTGTGGACTCTTCGTTGACTTCAAGAACACGTCGTCGAACGAAGAGGGACACCTTATTCTCCATAAGTTGTTTGTATTTCTTATACAATCTATTTTCAAGTTCTTTGTAACGGACCGATTGGTCCATAGTTGTAAGGGTTGGGTGCAACCCGTGTTGTGGGAGTGGTGACTCCTACGTATGGAAGGGTTCCTTCCGTTAGTACAAGGATTAGATTTCAATCCTGTTGGTAAAGTGACCGAGTCGTCCTTGGTTGGGAGATAGGTCGAAGGGGGAAAGTGGACGTACCCAAATCGGGGAACCACTATAATTTGCTTTTGTCCTTTCTATGCTGTGTTGTTTTGTTTTCCTGTGCAGGTACGACTTTAATTCCGCAAAAACGCTGCAAGACACATATTCCCCCCCCCCCATAGGTGAAGGTAGTTGACACTAAGTGGACTTTCAAGTGGTATCAAAGCGAGGTTACTCAACAAAGAGGTTAACACCTTGAGTAAGGTCCTGCCACTAGTGTCAAGAAGAAGGCAGACATCTACTATGGACAGACTCAAGTACACAGGCAAGATCCTAGTGTGCACCAGGCTAAACTTTCCTATCTGGAAGGAAAGGATTAGGTTCTACATGGAAGCGGTCGATCCCCGACTCTTCATTATCGTGGAGGAGGGACCTTATGTCCCCACTAAGGCCTCCACCATTGATCCTACCAAGAAAGTGCCAAAGAAAATTTCTGAAATGGACAAGGATGAGATGGTGCTGGTGGGACTTGACAAGAAGGCGCAGAACATTCTGGTCAGCACGGTCGATGACTCAATGATGCAGAATTTCTGCAACTGCAGGACAGCAAAGGAAATCTGGCACTGCCTGATTATCCTAATGGAGGGCACTGATGAAGTGAGGGATGATCGGAGATCCCTCCTGAACCAGAAATATGAGGCCTTCAGACAAGGGCCTAAGGAAGAGATAGGAGTCACCTTTGAGAACTTCCTCAAGATTATCAATGCCCTCAAAGGATATGGAAGTGTGTTCACTAATGGTGAACTTAATGATAAATTCCTTAGGTCCCTTACTAAGGAATGGGACACAAAAATCTGCGCCATCCGAGAGTTTGGCAGACTTGCTGAAACAGACCCGCAAATTCTGTTTGGGAAGCTGATGTCCTATGAGCTTCAACTGAACACCAGGAAAGCAAAAGAAGAAGCAGAGAAGGCTGCAGCCAAGGAACAAGGACACCTCTCTCTGTTATGTCCCCACGTACAAGCAAATTGCAGATATTTTCACAAAGCCCTTAGACGAAGCCAAGTTCAGTCTTTTCAAAACTGAATTGGGGATGCTAAACTATGAGGAATGAAGACTACAGAAGCTCCAGGCTCGTGCATCTAGGAGGAGCCTCTGCCAGGAACTCAAGTGTGAGTACAGGTGCAAGAACTGAGGGGGATCAAGGGGTCAAATGCAACAGACCCAGATTTGCAGAAGCCGAGAAGGGGTAGATTACCCTCTTGGCTAAGGCTAAGGCTAAGGTGGCTCCAAGTTAACTTTCAAGAAATTGGTATTTGTAATGAATATCTCTCTCAACTCAATTTTAAGTTTATGATTTTCATTCCCATACGCTCTATTCACCTTAGCTTGTAGGGTTTAGGCTTCTTCAAATAGGGGGAGATTGTTGGGTATCGTATCCACAACGTACCTGATTTGAAGAAGCCCCTGAACAAGCTAAGGTAAATAGACAATGTATTTGATGAAATCTTTTAAGTTGTGCTTGCAGTTATTCCACGCTAAGTACACACCAATGTCAGGGTGCAGTAGGTCAATATACACAGGTCTGCGCGACGTAATCCCTCGTTGAGCAGATCAGTGTGTTGGCCTACGAGTACTCTCTCTATTGGAGTGTACTTATTTTCAAGTACAGGGCTGTGATAATGCAAAATAAGACAAGGAGCAAGGATGGGTATAATTCCTTCGAGAATCACTAACTGATTCTCGATTGGCATAATTCCTTCGACGAGAATGACCTTCGATTCTCGCCGACTTTGCCTTAGGAAAATTTTCTGGAACCCGCTGGACCGGACTCAGCCGCTGGCACTGTTTTGAACTGGGCTTGGGGTTTCTTGTTGGTGGGGCCCACAACGGTCATCTTGAAGACCTAATGTATAAATACATCTGTATTTTTGAACAGTAATACAAGACAGAAAAACGCATACGCGATTTTGAAACTGGAAGAAGTCGAGCCGCCGACGTGACCTAGATCGGAAATCCTTCTCCGCCGCCGCCGTCGCCGCTCGTGCCAGTTGATCGCCGCCTTTGATCGTGGTTTCTTCCAGATCTCCCGGCGATAGAAGCTCAGCCAAGCACAGCGTCTAACCAGAGATCCTTTGTCTCTTGATTTGTTGATCAGGAAAACCTTCCCCTTCCGAATCGATCGAGATGATCAATCCTAGTGTGACCATTGGAAGATCTTGCTAGCTTTGCTATGAAGATTGAATCTCCAAAGAACAGCCGCAGCACGCCGTTGTCGCCGCCGATCCCGAGATCCAAGCCGCCGCCCTTCTTGCCGCCGCCGGTTTCGGGAGAGATTCTCTCTAAGTGAGATTTAGGGTTGTGGACTCTTCGTTGACTTCAAGAACACGTCGTCGAACGAAGAGAGACACCTTATTCTTCATAAGTTGTTTATATTTCTTATACAATCTATTTTCAAGTTCTTTGTAACGGACCGATTGGTCCCTAGTTGTAAGGGTTCGGTGCAACCCGTGTTGTGGGAGTGGTGACTCCTACGTGTGGAAGGGTTCCTTCCGTTAGTGAAAGGATTGGATTTCAATCCTGTTGGTGAAGTGACCGAGTCATCCCTGGTTAGGAGATATGTCGAAGGGGGAAAGTGGACGTACCCAAATCGGGGAACCACTATAATTTGCTTGTGTCCTTTCTGTGCTGTGTTGTTTTGTTTTCTTGTGCAGGTACGACTTTAATTCCGCAAAAATGCTGCAAGACACCTATTCCCCCCCCCCCCCCATAGGTGAAGGTAGTTGACAATAAGTGGACTTTCAGCTTCACACATCATTCCTATGTCCGTTCTCGCTTACGGACTCTAAACAATGGGGACTTCACACATCTACCTGAAGGAACGCCTCCAACTCACCGCAAACTCGCGAGAGCGGGCTTCCTATGCAAAGAAGGAGACCTACTCATGCTCAAGAAGAGAATCGTTACTCTTGCGTTATTCTTTGGCGTCATGGAAAAGTAAGCGAATGAAAAGCACCGCACTCTCTTCGCCTCCGTGGATCCGGAGTCATCTCGCGATTTGGAGCTTCGAAGCTCCTCCAATGGCCGGATCTAGCTTCTTCTCACTTCCTTGGCTCTCCTCTCTCTCTAAGCTTTAGAAAGATAAGAACTCATGAAAAGTGAGGGTTTCTAAGGCCCAATCCCGGGTATATCCCATCAGGAACAACCCCCAGCCGTTGGATCATCAATTAAAGAAACGAACGGCTTTGATCGGGACTGAAATGCCCAATCTGGATCGCACACGGCCTGGCACACACCCGTGTTCAGGGCCGTGTGCCTCATTCGCCGTCAAAATCGACGCGCCTGGAACAACACACGGGTATCAAACATGCCCGTGTTCGACCTAACACGCCCGTATTCCACCTGACACGGCCGTGTGGCCGGCCGTGTACCCCCATCGATTTTCCCCGAAAAGAACCCGAGCACTGCATGGGTTCTAGGACACGCCCGTGTCCTTGCCCGTGTCTACTTCAACACGCCTGGGCTCCAGGCCATGTACACGGTCTCGACACTCGACACTTCGTCGAGCGAAGATCGTAGACCTGACGACATGGCCTTCGACACGCCCGTGTCCTAGGCCGTGTGCCTTGTCTCGACACATCGTCGAACAAAATGTCGACTTCCCGGGACGAGTGTCGACACGGGTCGACACGCCCTGCGACACGCCCGTGTCGCAGGCCGTGTGCCATGTCTCGACACTTTGTCGAGCGCGGAGTGTCGAGTTTGCGGGCTGAGTGTCGACACGGGTCGACACGCCCTGCGACACGCCCGTGCCGCAGGCCGTGTGCCCAGTCTCGACACAATGTCGAGAGCAAAATGTAGACTTCCCGGCTGAGTGTCGACACAAGCTTGACACGCCCTGGGACACGCCCATGTCCCAGGCCGTGTGCCTGCAGCCAGAACCCAAAACTGGCCCAAAACATCCCCCGTCGCTCTTTTGAGTTTCGGGGCGTTACAACTCTCCCCCTCTTAAAAGAATTTCGTCCACTAAATTATATATAAAGGAAAGACATGTACAAAACCAAAATTTGTACCTGAGCGGAACAACTCTGCATACTCGTCAAGCATAATCTGCTATCGCTCCTAAGAGAGCTCCTCAATCCGTACGGGCTTTACTTTTGTCGTCAACCCACTATCAACCGGTGCTTGATCGACCGCGATCAATCGCGTAGGCTCTGGCACCACCTTCTGTAGCACCGAAATATGGGATACATCATGTAGAACACTAAGCTCCACTGAAAGCTTCAATTGATAGGCCACTTCACCAACCCGCTCCAGAACCTCAAACGGCCCAAAGTACCTCGGGCTTAGCCTTTTTCAATCACCGCACCCGCGTGACACCCTTGGACGGCTTGATCTTTAAGTACACATAGTCTCCCACGGCGAACTCCACGTTCCTGTGCTTGGCATTATAGTACTTCGCTTGCCGGTCCGGAGCGATAAGCAACCTCTCCCGAATGCTTCGCACCAACAAAGTAACATCCTCCACTTCGAATCGCTTACACAACTTGACTCACCCGTTTCCAGCCAGGACAACGTCGTGCGACATCTTCTACCATATAAAGATGGTCTTCCCATTGCTTTCCAAAGTCCAAGACACACCTGCAGAGCATGCTTTCCATAGTTCTATTGACCATCTCGGTCTGCCCATCCGTTTGCGGATGAAAGGCTATGCTGAATATTAACTTTGTCCCCAACATTTGCTGCACAAGCCTCCTACCATTGGACGTGAACCGCCCTTCTCGGTCACTCACGATGCTGCGGGGCACATCATGAAGCCGTACTATATTATCCACATATAGTTTTTCCAACGTCTCCACCGGATCATCCTTCCTCTGCGGAATGAAATGCGACACCTTCGTTAACTAATCTACGACCACCCGAATGGCGTCGTTTTTCCCCTTTTTCAACCTTGGCAAACCGTGCACAAAGTCCATAGAGATGTCGTCGAATTTCCACTCCGGAAAAGGCAAGGACTTAAGAAAACCTCCCGGCTTTTGGCACTCCGCATTCACCAAGGCGAAAGTTTGGCACTTCGCTACGCATAGCGCCACATCTTTCTTCAAACCCGGCCACCAAAACAGTTTTTTTACATCGCAGTACATCTTCGTGCTCCCCGGGTGAATCGAGTACTTAGTATGGTGTGCCTTGTACAATAATTCCACCCGCAAATTGCCCACACTTGGGATGCACAGACGACCGTCTTTCCATTGCATTTCGTCCTCCACAACGAAATGGGAATTTGACCCATCCAGAGCTTCTACCATGAACTGCTTCATATGGATATCCATATCCAAAGCCTGCCGAATCCGATCAGTCAGGTCATATTGGACTTCAGTCCAATTCAGTACTACTTCAGCACTTGATTGCCTATCCACACAAACAATATCCAACGCCTCCCACTCCCGCACCAACCGCTCATCATGCATCGATAGCCAATTGGCTTGAGCTGGGGCTCGGTAACTCAACGCGTCAGCAACCGCATTCCCTTTATCAGGCACGTAGTGGATCTTGAATGTATAGTCTCCCAAGAACTACATACATCTATGCTGCCATAAATTTAGATCCTTCTGACCAATCAGATACTTCACGCTCTTGTGATCGGCATAGATATCCATCTTCATACCATACAAATAATGCCTCCACAGATTCAAGGCTAAACTCACGGCCACTAACACCAAGTCATGGACCGGATAGTTCCTCTCGTGCACTTTTGGCTGTCTCGCGCCATAAGCTATTACACTTTCGTGTTGCAGTAGCATGCAACCCAAACCGCTGCCCGAAGCATCGCTATTAAATCTCATAGCCTTCGGTCCCACTCGGCGAAGTCAGCACAGGGGTCGTGGTCAACCGACATTTCAACTCCTCAAAAGCTCGCGCGCACTCCGGCGTCCAAAAGAACTTCTGCTCCTTCCTCGTCAAAATAGTGATGGGTAACGCTATCCGCGAGAAGTTCTCTACGAAGCGCCTGTAATAGCCGGCAAGCCCCAGAAAGCTCTGAACTCCTGCTACCGTATATAGCTCAGGCCACTCCCGCGTCGCAACCATCTTCGTCGGATCCACTGCAATACCTTCCTCACTCACTATAAGACCGAGGACGCCACTGAAGATGACCAAAACTCGCACTTTGAGAACTTGGCGTACAACTGATTCCTCATTAGCGTCCCCAAAACCAAAAGAAGATGCTTGAAGTGACCTTCCTTACTCTGCGAGTACACTAGAATATCGTCGACGAAGACGATCACAAAATGGTACAAGTACTCCCGGAAGGTCCTGTTCATCAAATCTATGAACACTGACAGCGCATTAGGCAGCCCAAACGGCATGACCGTAAACTCGTAGCGCCCGTATCCTGTACTGAATGTTATCTTAGGGATATCACTCTCCCTTATCTAATTTAGAGTATGTCGTTGGCCCGACCAACAGATCGCAAAGATCATCGATCCTTGGGATTGGGTACTTGTTCTTTTCCGTCAACTTGTTGAGCTCACGATAATTAATACATAGCCTCAAGCTTCTGTCCTTCTTCTTAATAAAGATGGTCGGTGCGCTCCAAGGCGAAGGACTTGGACGCACATACCCTTGCTCCAATAACTTTTAGAAGTTGCACATTCAGCTCCGCCATTTCCTTAGGCGCTAGCCGATATGGAGAGTGTGACACAGGCTTTGCACTCGGTACTAGCTCAATCATGAAATCTATCTCCCGTTGAGGCGGGGTTCCAGGAAGATCTATAGGGAACACATCAGGGTACTCTGATACCACTGAAATATTAACCAACGCGGGCTTCGGCTTTGCAACCCCCACTAGTGTACAGATCAGCTCTGCACCACCACGAACCGCCTTCACCACCTGAAGAGCAGACACCAACGTCTTGCTCGACCTCTTCGAGCCCGTAAAGGTCGTCTCACGATTTGGTCCCAGCTTGACTTCCTTGCTACAGCAATCTATATAGGCTTGCTGCTCCGAGAGCTAGTCCATGCCAAATATAACGTCGAATTCCACCAATGGCAGTACTGACGCTTGCAGATCATACTTTTGATTCCCAATCCAAAACTAAGCGCAACAGATACTACCCGCGCACAATGAGCACCATTGGACTATAACGCATCCAATTTGTCTCTTACCATCGAAGGAGGTACTCCGACGCACAATATAATTCCTAATAAAGGAATGTGAAGCTCCCTAAATGAACGGTGCTCTCACAGATAAAGTAAAGTCATAACAAGGCTTAGCACCAGTAGTTCTAAGCTAACATGCACAAGGGTGACAAGTGTTTAAGGCAAAACTATCTTTAAACCATACCTGTCGTCACGACGGCGTGCTTCCTCCAGGGTCTTAGGCACTCACGGGCATAATGCCGCGGCTCCCCATAGTTGTAACATGCTCCCGGGGTTTGGCTTGTAGTTGCCCCCGAAGCACTGAAAGGAGGGACTAGACCCAAAGTCCTAGCCTTCTTGTACCACTTTCGATATACAGACTTTGAGGTGTTCGGCACTTTGAATGCCGTTTCCTTTGCACTAACATCCTTGACTGCTCCTAACATAGCTTTCTTACCCTTCCGAGCACCATTCTAACAGTCTCGGGCAAAGTGTCCTTTCTTTCCACAAGTATGACAAGTGTAAGTAGCTTTGCTAGCCGATTTCATAGCCCCTTTCTCCAGCATTCTGCCGGATGCAGCTCTTATGGGGTTTGTATAGTTCGATAACATGGTCGCTGGCATCGTGAGGGTCTTCCTCAAATCTGCCTCCAAAGATCTAGCTGATTCCACCAAGGCTCGGAATCCCAATAACTTTGGTCCTAGCAGTAGAACTCGTAACTCGGCGGGCAGGCCATTATAAAACCTATCGACTGTAGCTTGCTCATTATCCAACTCAAAGCATGGGTAGCGGCTTATCATAAGAAATGTTTGCAAGTATTCCTCAACTGTGTACGCTCCCTGTATTAAATGCATATTCAGCTGCTGCCCCGATGGTCTACCAAAGGTCATCTGCTCCATCACGCCAACCTGCGTTGAAGCCACAATAGGGGTGCAGGGTTGTACATTTCCTCCAAACTGTGCACCCGTCACAGAGAACACCGCTTCAACGATCCTTCTAACGGTTTCATATGAAGGAGGAGTCTCAAACACCTCAACGGGCGCACTATACTCCTCAGAAACCGGACATTCTGGCGGTCCAGCACCGCTTCTGGTCACCTATAGTGGTACAAAACACCGTTAAACGACCAAATAAAATTGCAAATAGCAATTATAGGAACACGCAGGTTCCTCAAACACGTGTATTTTTATTCCTAAGTGGACATTCATGGGTTCTTTTACTGTTATAACGATGATGCACACAACATGCTCACCACCCTTTAAAAAGAATTCGTCCACGAATTCATTTTAAGACCGACCAAAACAAGTAGTTTGATACCAAATTGTAACACCCCCTATCCGTCGCATAGCATATAGCAGTAGGTCCGGCCCGGGCCCGACGCCATATATCACATACAGATTGGTTGGTTACTCAATGAAAACCATCCAACTAATCATAACGTCCTACGCAAAGCATTCTAGCGGAAGCAGTTTATATAAGTTGCAATAAAGAACTCAGCACTAAAGCATGAATGTCCACTAGAATAGCCAACCAGGAATGAAGTACATACACCAGTACTGGCCTTAAGGCCTTACAAAATGGTTTACTTAATGTTACATGATTTTCAAACCACGGCACGCAGGCCGATCATACATGAATAAAGAAGTAAACACTCCAAATAGGCCTTCAAGGGCCGGCTTCGCAACTTGTGCTTTAGCCCGCTATTAACCGCTTGGTCCAGCAGCACCTGTAAGCAACATAACCACCGCACAGTGGCAAACAAAAAGGCAACGGTCAGCAATGCTGACCAAATTATAACGAAGCCGCCCCCAACTCGGGGTGGCGATGCTCCTTCCCTGCAATTTTATTAGCACAAGCGAGCAACATAATAATATTCATTTCATCACAGGCGTAGGCTCAAATGGCCACACACCCCGTGCACTCCGGGCACATTCGGTGAACCGGTCGATGTCACGTCAGTTAAAGCCATAGACATTCTGGACCCACCACCGTCACTTTGACGGCTAAACATGTGAGCAATTTGTCTTCCCGGCATGGGTCACGACAATTTAAGCAATAGACCGCCGAAGACTCTCATCTATGTCATTGGCAAGTGCCACGTAACCTTAGGCCTCTTTAACCCGAACGACATAGATATGGGTACGGTTCCATCTAACCCGTGCTCACGTCGCAACTACAATTTAAGCCATATGCGCAGGTCAGACTTCTCCCGAGTCCTATTTTCGTCATACAATTTCACATAACTCGGTTATGTTCAAGTTGGCTCTCAGGCCTCCATGTTGGCAAGATCACACATCAACCCAGTTTTCCGGGTGCACCTTAGGGTTAATCCCCAAGGCTCCCTGTTGCAATCTACCGTGTAGAAAACCCGAAAAACAACCAATAGCACGGAGTCTTCTCCGGCATTTATGCAATGCAACATCACCGATCCAGACCAACATGTCCGGGTAGGCTTCAAACATCATGCCTATGTCCGTTCTCGCTTACGGACTCTAAACAACGGGGACTTCACATATCTACCCGAAGGAACGCCTCCAACTCACCGCAAACTCGCGAGAGCGGGCTTCCTATGCAAAGAAGGAGAGCTACTCATGCTCAAGAAGAGAATCGTTACCCTTGCGTTATTCTTTGGCGCCATGGAAAAGTAAGCAGATGAAAAGCACCACACTCTTTTCGCATCGGTGGATCCGGAGTCGGCTCGCGATTTGGAGCTTCGAAGCTCCTCCAATGGCCGGATCTAGCTTATTCTCCCTTCCTTGGCTCTCCTCTCTCTCTAAGCTTTAGAAAGATAAGAACTCATGAAACGTAAGGGTTTCTAAGGCCCAATCCCGGGTATATCCCATCAGGAACAACCCCCAGTCGTTGGATCATCAATTAAAGAAACGAACGGCTTTGATTCGGGACTGAAATGCCCAATCTGGATCGCACACGGCCTGGCACACGCCCGTGTCCAAGGTCGTGTGCCTCATTTGCCGTCAAAATCGACGCGCCTAGAACAACACACGGGTATCGAACACGCCCGTGTTCGACCTGACACGCCCGTGTTCCACCTGACACGGCCGTGTGGCCGGCCGTGTACCCCCATCGATTTTCCCCGAAAACAACCCGAGCACTACACGGGTTCTAGGACACGCCCGTGTCCTTGCCCGTGTCTACCCCAACATGCCTACGCTCTAGGCCGTGTACACAGTCTCGACACTCGACACTTCGTCGAGCGAAGATCGTTGACCTGACGACACGGCCTTGGACATGCCCATGTCCTAGGCCGTGTGCCTTGTCTCGACACATCGTCGAACAAAATGTCGACTTCCCGGGACGAGTGTCGACATGGGTCGACATGCCCTGCGACACGCCCGTGTCGCAGGCCGTATGCCATGTCTCGACACTTCGTCGAGCGCGGACTGTCGACTTCACGGGCTGAGTGTCGACACGGGTTGACACACCCTGCGACACGCCCGTGTCGCAGGCCGTGTGCCCAGTCTCGACACAATGTCGAGAGCAAAATGTCGACTTCCCGGTTGAGTGTTGACACAAGCTTGACACGCCCTGGGACACGCCCGTGTCCCAAGCCGTGTGCTTGCAGCCAGAACCCAAAACTGGCCCAAAACGTCCCCCGTCGCTCTTTTGAGTTTCGGGGCGTTACACTTCATCAGTATCACTCCAAGTTTCAGCAATGAATCCTTTTCCTTTCTTTTATAATTGCTGGAGGAGTGTTTGCTTGAGTGTCTGCTTGAATTCTTCTTGTTCTCTTTCTCTTTTCTTCTATCTCTTTTCTGAGCTTCTGGGCATTCAGGTAGAATGTGCCCAGGCTTTCTGCAGCCAAAGTAGATAATCTCCTTGGTAGGAGTTTTGTCATACTTAGGTTTGTCATCATTCTTGGATGGCCTTCTCCTGAAGTCTTTCTTGGAGAGTTTGTAGAACCTTTTGGCCAGGAAACTCATCATCTCTTCATTGGCAGGAAGGGTTTCTGATTCTTATATTGCTTTGAAAGCAATATTATGCTCCTTCCTTGAAGATGTTGAGGCCTTCAGTTCAGCAGCCTCTCTTGTCTTGATTAACTGCTCATATTATTTGAGCTTTCCCAGAAGAGACTCAGTGGATATCTCATTCAAACTTCTGGCTTATTTGATTGGCCAGATCCTGGAATACCAAGTGCTGGGGAAGCAAATCAGGATCTTGTCATTGATCTCAGTTAAGGAGATATCTTTATCTAGTGTTTTTAGTTCATTGATGATAACATTAAGTCTGTTATACATCTCAGCCACTATTTCAGATTCCTCCTTACTGAAGTTCTCATAATGAGATATTAGAAGGGATCTTCTGTCCTTTCTTTCATCTTCTGAGCCTGCCACCATCTGGTTTAGATAGTCCCATATTTTTTTGGCAGAAGTGCATTCAGCCACCTTTTGAAATATGTCATCTGACATAGTTTGGGCCATTATATTAATATTTTTTGCATCAGCTATTTTGGCTTTCTTCTGAGCATCAGTCCACTCAGGTGGTGGAAGTACATGAGTGTTAGACGTTGTTGTAGATATAGATTATGTTGGTTGAGGAGAACCTACCAAAATAGAATTGAAAATATCCTCATCAATAAAATTCATGTATAGCTTGATTCTTGCCTTCCAGATTGCAAATTTGTTCAAATTGCAGACTGGAGGTCTGGTGCTAGCATAATCTTTATTCTGTGCCATTGTTGTAATTATAAAAAAACAAAAAAGAGGAAAAACAATCTAACAAGGATCTTGGTTCAAATGTGAATTTGTGAAACCAAAGATAACAAGGCTCTGATACCAATTGAAGGATGGTATGAAAGATACCACCTCTGATACCAAATGTAGGATCAAGCGCATAACCAACTATTCCAAAAGCCCGGACTGTTGGAAAAGGTGCTACTTAATTTCTTAAATATGTAGCAGAGCGCCACGGGTGAAGTGAGGGAACGCCGGACCCAACAGTTGACTTAGGTTAATTCGGCCTACTAGACATCGCTCAGTTGCCTCTCTCTTAGGGTTAGGGAGGTGTTAGTGAGCTTATCTCTAGGTGGTGAGTTCATGTGAGTGTGAATTGGCCTAGGTTGACTTGTGCATATTGGGGGGTGCACATTGCAATTTCCCTAAGTTCAAGCTGAGTTAGGGTCACAATAGGGCCTCCATGCACCACTCAAGCCCTAACCCTAACTTTAGGGGGCCTAGAAGTGTGGGGGATGTTACACCATCTTTCACTGAAACAATGCATTAGAAATGTCAAACCTCTCTTGTTGTGCTTACCCTTGAAACACTTTCATCAAGTGCTTGATAATCTAATAAGAACACATGTTCTTATGATACTTCTTAAGCTTAGATTTCATGGTGGCAAGCATGAGGCATACAATCTAAGGTCTCTTCTCCATACTTCTTACAAGCATCTTTATTTGCTTGTGAGGTCGATGCGGTTTGATCCTTTGAAGGATCTTATTCCAAGACATAGAGCATGCGCTCTTGCTATGAAACAATTCTTAGGTTCCTATACTAATCAAAAAATTTAATCTCAATGAGTTTGCCCTTCTCAGGGATGCTCTAAGGGATAAGGTGAAGTACAAAGCACTTATTGTGGATATTCTAAAAGAATTACGCAAAATAGTTTTAGTACTATATTTCAAAATATATTTTTATTTTAATACAGACATTAATTAAATACTCCCACTATTTTATGAAGATTGATTGCCTTCAACATCAATTCAGAGAGTTTATGTGAGCTACTCTCTTGTTGACAAGATCTGTATTTCACCAATACCATAAGTTATCGTTGGTTAATCACCCATAGTGCGGTTATTTAGGTGGAAACCTTTGTCAATTGCATAATCATACAACTCTTGTATGACTGGTGAATAACACTTTTTTCGCATCCATCATATGGTGTATGTCAACCCTATGCAACTAGGTGTAACACCCCCTATCCTTCACATAGCATATAATAGTAGGTCCGGCCAGGGCCCGACGCCATATACTACAGACAGACCGAAGGGTTACACAATGAAACCATCCTTCCAATAACCAACATCCTACACAGAGTACATTCTAGCGAAAGAAATTTAAAAGTTGCAAATTAAGAACTCAGCCACAACATGAATGTCCACTATATAAACCCAACAGGAATGAACGTACAAATATACAAGTACTTGGATTTATGGCCTTACAAGGGTTTACTCAAATAAAAGTGTCTTCCAAACCTCAGCACGCAGGCCGGCCACACATGAGAATAAAAGTAAACATACAAATTTAGGCCTTCGACGGCCGGCTCAGAAACAAGGGCTTCTACCCGCTATTTTCCACTAGGCTCCGCAGCACCTGCAAGCAACAATCCACCGAAGCGGGGGCAAACAAAAGCAACGGTCAGCTAAAGCTGACCATATTATAACGACCCCGCCCCTAAACTCGTGGCGGCGATGCTCCTTCCCTGCACTTTATTAGCATAGCTTAACAGTAGTGAAATTACACATCATCACAGACGTAGGCTAGCATGACCACACACCCCGTGCTCTCAGGGCACATTCTCGGTGAACTCCGTCAAAACTCCGCGGTGTCACCACCGCCCCTTGGACGATAATTCTCGTGAGCATTATGGTCTTTACGGCCTTTACCCAAGACCATCCATCTATGCCAATGGCAAATACCACGTACCTTAGGTCTCTCTAACCAAACGACACAGAGCGGGTACATTTCCGCCTGACCCGTTGCTCACACTGCAATGTCAATTTAAGCCATATGTGCAAGTCAAGCTTCCCCGAGTCCCAATACAATCAAACACTTTACATAACCTAGTTATGTGCAAGTTGGCTCCCAGGACAACATGTTGGCAGAATCACGCATCTACCCAGTTTTCCGGGTGCACCTCGGAGTTAGTCCCCAAGGTTCCCTGTTGCAATCTACCGCGTAGAAAACCCGAAAAACAACCATCGGCGCGGAGTCTTCTTCGACCATTCATGCAATGCAACATCACCAATCCAGACCAACTTGTCCGGGTAGGATTCACACACAATGCCTATGTCCGTTTCTTGATTTCATACTCTACACGCAAAATAACGGGGACTATTCATGTCTACCCGAAGGAACACCTCACACTCACCGCGTACTCGCGAGAGAGGGCTTCCTATGCAAAAGGAAGAGGACTTCACATGTCCAAGATGAGAATCGTTACCCTAGCATTTCTCTTTGGCGCCATGAAGATATAGACAGATGAAAAGCACCGCAATGGCCTCGCCTCCGTATAACCGAACTCGGCTTGCAATTTGAGGCTCTGAAGCTCCACCGGCGGCCATATCTCTCCTCCTTCTTCTTCCTTGCTCTCCTCTCTCTCTAGAACTCATAGAAAGAGAAAAACCAAAAAGGAATGAGTGTTTCTAACCCTATTCCCGGGTATAACACAGCAAGAACAGCCCTGAGCCATTGGATCCCAAAATAAGGAAACGAACTGCCACGATTCGCACTGAAAATCAGATTCTTGGGACGAGCACGGCTTGTGACACGCCCGTGTACAAGTCCGTGTGCCTCAATCGATGCCGAAACTGTCGTGTGACACGCCCGTGTCAAACGCCGTGTGCCCCAATTGATGCTGAAACTGTCGCGTCCAGTCCAAGACACGGGCTCTCGACACGCCCGTGTCGCACCTGACGTGCCTGTGTCATTCAGTACACACCAGTGTTGCAGGGCGTGTTCATCCATCGACACAGGACCAAACATAACCCGAGGAGAACATGGGTACGTGACACGCCCGTGTCTAACCCGAGCACGCCTGGGCTCCAAGCCATGTTCCTCCCCGACACAGCTCGGCTAACTAACCGAACAGGACACGGCCTGGGACACGCCCGTGTCTCAGACCGTGTTCGTTGTCTCGATGATCGTCGACTGTAGTTTTGTCGACCGCACGACATCGTGGAATCCGAGCACGATACGACCCTGGGACACGCCCATATGCCAGGTCGTATGACCCCTACCAAGTCCCAAACTTGGCTCAAATCGCCACCCATCCCTCTTTTGAGTTTCGGGGCGTTACAGCTCTCTCCCTCTTAAAAGAATTTTGTCCTGAAATTACAGAAAGGAAAAGATATAAACAAAACTTAAACGGTACCTGAGTGGAATAACTCTCGGTACTCCTCAGCATGGTCTGCTATTGCTCCCACAAGAGCTCCTCCCGACCGCAGTTGTCCCAACGGACCTTGACCATCCTGATGTCCTTGTTACGCAATCGCTTGACATCTGAATCCTCAATGCAAACGGGCTTGACCTTCGTCGTCAACCCATTATCAACTGGTACTTGATCGACCGCAACCACTTGCGAAGGCTCTTGCACCGCCTTCCGCAGCACCGATATGTGGAATACATCGTGTAGACCACTTAGTTCCACTGATAGCTTTAATCGATATGCAGCTTCGCCAATCCGTTCCAGAACCTCAAACGGTCCAAGGTACCTCGGGCTTAGCTTCTTCAAGCGTCGTACCGGCGAGACACCCTTTAACGGCTTAATCTTCAAGTACACCCAGTCGCCAACAGCGAACTCCACGTTCCTATGCTTGGCATTATAGTACTTAGCTTGTCGGGCCTGAGAGACTAGCAATCTCTCTCAAATGGTTCGTACCAATGAGGTTGCATCTTCCACTTCTTTCCGCTTGTATAGCTTCGACTCACCCATTTCCAACCACGACAACGGCGTGCGACATCTTCTACCATAAAGGGCCTCGAAGGGCGTCATTTGTATGCACTCCTGGTAGCTATTGTTATAAGCGAATTCAACCAAGTACAGGTGATCTTCCCACTACTTCCCGAAATCTAAGACGCACATGCGAAGCATGTCTTCCATCATCCTGTTGACTCTCTCGGTCTGACCATCTGTCTGCGGATGAAAGGCCGTGCTGAAACTCAGCTTTGTTCCCAGCATCTGCTGCACCAACCTCTAGTCATTGGACGTGAACCGCCCATCTAGGTCACTCAGGATGCTGCGGGGCACACCGTGAAGCCGCACAATATCGTCCACATACAGTTTTGCCAATTTCTCCACAGAATCATCCTGCATATGCGGAATAAAGTGTGACACTTTCGTCAAACGATCTACGATCACCCAGATGGCGTCGTTTCCCTTCTGCGACCTTGGAAACCCATGCACAAAGTCCATTGTAATGTGGTCAAAATTCCACTCCGGGATAGCCAAGGACTTCAAGAATCCGCCAGGCTTCTGGTGGAACGCCCCAAATATTTGAAAAAGGGAAATTTGGTTTCTGGCAGGGGGCACACGGCCTGGGAGACGGGCGTGTCCCAGGGCGTGTCAGGCTGGAGTCAACGATTTGGTCGTAAAGTCGACATTTTGCACTCGACGATGTGTCGAGACAGGGCACACGGCCTGAGACACGAGCGTGTCGTAGGGCGTGTCGAGCCCGTGTCGACGATCGGCCCGGGGAGTCGACGAATTTCGCTCGACGATGTGTCGAGACAAGGCACACGGCCTAGGACATGAGCGTGTCCAAGGCCATGTCAAGCAGTCGACGAACTTCTCTCGACAAAGTGTCGAGACAGTGAACACGGCCTAGATCCCAGGAGTGTTGAGTTAGACACGGGCAAGGACATAGCCGTGTCCAGTACCCGTGTGAATCTCAGGTTATTTTCGGGGTTGTGTCGATGGAGGCACAAGGCCGACCACACGGCCGTGTCAGTTTGAACACGGGCATGTCGGGCCGAACCCGGGCGTGTCGGATGCCCGTGTGCTGTTTCAGGCGCGTCGATTTTGACGGCGAATGGGGGATACGGCCCTGCCCTGTTCGGCCTAGTTTTAGCTTTTTAGATCTTGATCGAGGCCGTTCATTTCTTTAATTTGGAAACCAACGGCTGGGGGTTGTTCCTAATGGGATATACACGGGATTGGACACTTAGAAACCCTCATTTCTTTGGAGTGGTTCTCTTTCTAAGTTCTAGAGAGAAGGGAGAGCAAGGAAGAAGGTGAAGTAGAGATCCGGCTGTTGGAGAGGCTTCGGTGCTCCAAATCGCGAGCCGAGTCCGGATCCTTGGAGGCTAGATCGTTGCAAAGGTTTTCATCCAGCTATTTTACCATGGCTAGGAAGAGGAGTCAGAAGGTAACGATACTTCTCCTCTCGGTTTTAGGATGCATGTTTTAGCATCTTTTCTTTTCTAGTTTTTGGGCACCAAACACTCAAATGAGAGGGGTTTGGGTCGCCAAGGTTCAAGAGGAACCTCTGGGTCGATTGAGTCCTTCCCCGGCATGTTTTTGCATTAGAGATCCGCTCCGTTAGTGGATTAGGCATGGTGTGTGAAGCCGTAGTCACGACCGTTAGTCCGACTCGGTGATGTTGCATACGAGCTTTAAGGATTCATAGAGATCTGTTACGACAAGATGTCGTCTGTGATGTGGTGATGTTTTCCACGTTTTGTCGAGTGAGTACGTGTAGTCGGAACCGGACAAGGTTAGCTCCTCAATGTCGGCAGATGGTTTCCTTGGTGGACAAGATTAGCTCCGCAAGAGTGGTAGACGGTTTCCTTGGTGCGCGGGAACCCTGCAGTACAAATGTGGGACTAGGGTGGAATTGTCTTGGATTGATATGTGCCAAGGCGTAGCTGTGTCTCCTTGGTCGGCTGGCTATCCCATGACGTATACTTCATGTGTGGAGAGTGTCCCGACGAGACTAGTCCCCTTCTGTGAGACTGACGAGAATGCCAAGCATGGGGGCAAGCCCGGGCAATGAGGCCATGAGCGGGTGGGGTCCAACAAGGCTTCTTAGAATCTGTTAGTTGTGTTTGTTGGAATCCTGACATGAGACGTCAGAGCTTGCAGGCAAGCCCAGGTCTAAGACCTTGAGCGGGTGGGGCCTTGGCAAGAGTTCCATATGGCGGCTTGTGTGCCGTTGGGAGGAATTATGTTTCCCTTTTTGTTTGCGGCTCTATGCCAATGGGGAAATGATGAGTACCCAATTGATGTGATGTTATGATAGATGTATACGCTATAGGGTGCCTTGGGTGAAAACCAGGTGTTGCATTCATGTTGCATAGTAGGCCCTAATATTATATGCTCAACATTAGAGAACATGTATGATGTTTGAGACATTCAAGCCTGTTTCTTTAGTTGCTTTTCTTGCTTATGAATATTGCATACGAAGTGCTAACTTGCAGGTTGGAGGAGTACCCCGGGGTCCGTTAGGGGCGGTCGGGAGGAGATGTGTTTGTTACACAGTTTGAGGTCAGCCTTTGCTGACCCACGTTACTAATATTTTTTACAGGGCAAGGATCGCAAGCAGGAGCTAGCTCGCCGGCCAGAAAGGCCTAAGCCTCATGAAGTTTTACCTTTTTTCTTTAGCTTTACGTTTATGGCATTGTATGTTTTATGCTCAGTTTGACCGGCTTGCATGCCGAGGTAGACTAGGTGTGCTTATGCACTTTCAGGACTGATGTATTGTTTGAGTTTGGATTTACTCTTATTGTAAGGACTTACAGCCATGTTGTTACTCTTGTAGGCGTGGATAACTTCTAGTTTCTTTGTGGTTTCCGCTGTGTTGTGCTTGAGTTTTGAGATTGGGTAGCTATATCATTTCATAATACTTAAGCTATGACGTCTGTATGTTGTGGGGCCCCGACCGGACCCATATTATACGGTCATTACAGGGGAGGTGTTATAATTTGGTATCAGAGCCAGGTTAGATTCGAGGTCAGTGTGTAGAGAAGTTATCCACATAAGAGTAACGCGGGACCATGAGTGTCCTTATGTTTAAGTCTTGAGATTAGAGACTGATCCCTTGTTTCTTGTTTTCTTGAAGAGTGCAAGAAATGAGGCGGGTATGTCAAGAGCAAGAGAAAAACTTTCGGCTAGCAGTGCCACTGCTCCAGGTCTTTTTGGTACGGGTGTAAACCCGGCCGACTTCTGTCGCATGCTTGCAGAAGCGATGGTGGCAGCCCAAGCTGCAGTGGCAGCTCAGGTAGCAACCCCTGCTACACCGGACACGACGACGACCGTGCTAGGCGGAGAAGCCAGGCGAGTGGAGCCTTTGGCGGAAAGGGTGGTTGTCGGACATGGAGACCGACACATGAAGTATTTCCTGAGCTTTCATCCCCCGTCATTCAAGGGAGTTGGTACTCCAACAGATGCGGAGGATTGGTGGGTTCGAATTCAAGAGCTTTTGAGGGCGGCAGAGACGCCAGAAGAAAAGAAATCTGAGTATGCAGCATTCATATTGGAAGGAGATGCCAAGTTGTGGTGGGTGGGCCATAGCGGCCGCCAGTTCCCTCGACGCACCTCGTCGATGGAGGAATTTGGGGATCCTTTTCTATAGAGGTATATTCCCATTTCTACACAGTTGGCCCTTCAGAGGCAGTTTCTGCACTTAATGCAGCGAGATAAGACGGTGGACGAGTATGTGCAGGAGTTCACCTGTTTGGGTCGTTACGCGGGAACGACGATGGCAGATGATGTAGAGAGGGATAACCTCTTCTACCAGGGGCTGAGCGAGAATCTGAGGCAACCCCTCATTTCCATGAAGAGAGCTGGTTTTAATGAACTAGTTGAGGCTGCCAGGATATTAGAAAGTGATCTAGAGCGAACCCAACGTCGTAAGGGTTTCACTCCCAAGCAAGGGTAAGGGAAGCCTCCCCAATCCCAGGGAAAGTCTGAAGGGAGTAGGTGGAGGAAAAAGCCTCACACTTCTAGGTTTGGTGAGAAGAGCAAGTGGACGCCTGGAGGTTCTCACTCTAGGGGACCGCCGACGTGCTACAACTGTGGTAAGGTGGGGCACATAGCTCGTGTTTGTCCTCAAGGAGGAGCGGAGCAAGAGGCAAGGCTGGAGCAGACTATGCGCTCCGCCCCCAGTGCCGCAGAGAAATGGAAGATGGCGGAGTCAAGCGCTTCTCGGTTCCAACCGGTGCAACCAAGGGCCTACAACCTTCGACAGCAGGAAGCGATCCGCCAAACCGATGTGGTGACAGGCATGAAGAAATTTAAGTTTAAATTTTGTGCTTCATACTTTTAGACTTTTATGTGTGATGTCTATATTGTAGGCTTCGTATTAATTTCCGGATACCCCGCTAGGGTATTGTTCGATACGGGAGCATCGCACTCCTTTCGTGCGGAGAGCTTCGTCCGGAGAATAGGAGTTGAGTCTTTCTTGGTAGACGCGGAGCTGAAAGTGCGCATGCCTAATTGGTCATCCATGACCACCGGGGCCAAAGGGCGTATCTGTTGGGAGCTGGACGGAGTTGACTTCATTTTGGTTGCAGCGGTTTTACCATTGGTTGAGTTCGATGTCATTTTGGGCATGGACTGGCTTGCAGAGCAGTGCGCCAGCATTGATTGCCTATCTAAGGTAGTGACCCTAAGGAGCAAAGGGCAGGCGGAAGTCAAATTTGAGGGCCTTTGTTGAGTGGCCTATTCGATGATTTCGGTCATGCAATTGATGCGGGAGGTTAACCAGGGTGGTGTAGCGTTGATAGCATTATTGGAGGTTCGCCTCTCCCAGTTGTCTATTGAGGAAGTGCCCGTAGTGGCAGAGTTCAAGGATGTGGTTCCGGATGAACTTCCTGGAGCGCCTCCTCGGCAGGAGATTGACTTCTCGATCGAGTTAGTGCCGAAGGCTAGGCCGGTGTCACGTCCTCCGTTTAGGATGGCACCAAAGGAGTTGGCTGAACTTAAAGTACAGTTACAGGAACTGTTGGAGCAAGGGTATATTAGACCCTGTTCTTCGTCGTGGAGCACGCCGGTGTTGTTTGTAAAGAAGAAAGACGGTAGTATGCGGCTGTGCATAGACTACCGAGAGCTGAATAAATTGACCGTTAAGAATAAGTATCTGATTCCTCGGATAGACGACTTGTTCGACCTGTTGGTGGGGTCGGTGGTGTACTCAAAATTAGACTTGAAGTCAGGCTATTATCAGTTGCGAATTCGGGACGAGAACATCCCCAAGACTGCCTTTAGTACAAGGTATGGACACTTTGAGTTTACGGTGATGCCATTCGGCCTGACGAACGCGCCATCTGTGTTCATGGATCTTATGAATCGAGTATTTCGGGAATACTGGGATTCTTTTGTGGTTGTCTTCATTGATGACATCTTGGTGTATTCCAAATCGGATGTTGAGCATGAGACCCACTTGAGAGTGGTCTTGCTAGTGTTGAGGGAGAATCAGTTATATGCAAAGTTCTCAAAGTGCGAGTTTTGGTTAGCGAAGGTGGCATTTTTAGGCCACGTGATTAGTGGGGATGGGGTGGCAGTGGATCCAACAAAAGTGGAAGCCATCAGAGATTGGCCGGTTTTGAGGACCGTGGCGGAAGTCCGAAGTTTTCTTGGACTAGCTGGGTATTATAGGAGATTCGTGGAGAATGTTTCGCGGATAGCTTTACCCCTCACCTCACTCACTCGTAAAGATCATAAGTTTGTGTGGACTCAAGAGTACAGTCAGGCATTTTAGGCACTGAAGGAGAGACTGATGATGGCTCCAATCCTAAGTCTACTACAAGGGACCGAGGGATTTCAGATCTTCAGTGACGCATCGGGATGCGGTTTGGGTTGCGTTTTGGTGCAACATGGTAAGGTGATAGCTTTTGGGTCTAGATAGTTGAAGCCTCATGAGAGGAATTACCCCGTCCATGACTTGGAGTTGGCGGCGGCAATTTTTGCTTTGAAAATATGGCGACACTATGTGTATGATGCAAAAGTGGAGATCTTGACGGATCATAAAAGCCTGAAGTATCTCTTAGATCAAAAGGACTTGAACATGCGACAATGCAGGTGGGTTGAGTTTCTTGGAGACTACGAAGTGGCGATTCAGTATATGCCAGGTAAAGCCAATATGGTGGCGGATTCCTTGAGTAGAAAGTACTCGGGGCAAGGGAATTTGATCAACGCTCATGATGAGCGGTTGGTACGGGAATAGGAGTCCCTTGGTTTGGAATGTGTGGCGAGAGGCGAGTCCAGCATGGCTCGGTTGAAATGGATTGAAATGCAGAACGACTTGTTCGATCGTATTCGGGAAGCGACTCGATTGAATGTGGAGTTTCAACCATATGTGGTGGAGGCTCGAAAGGACGAGAGCAGCACGTGGGAGATGATTGATAGGATTCTGAGGAAGGACGGAAGGGTTTGTATACCGCAGTTCGACAAACTCTGTGAGGAGTTGATGTTTGAGGCTCACTTCACAAAGTATTCCATTCACTCGGGCAGTACAAAGATTTACTTGAAAATGAAGAAATCCTTTTGGTGGCCGGGGTGAAAGATATTGTCCATAAGCACCTAGAGGGGGGGGGGTGAATAGGTGACTTGAATCTTTTTAACTTTTTAGGCAGCAAACAGATAATATCACAGAATTATATCTAATTTATCACAGCACACATTCAGCAATCACAGCAATCCACAAACACACAGTAGACACAGTGTTTTATAGTGGTTCCCCAAGCTTTGGGTACATCCACTTTTCCCCTTCGCCTATCTAGCAGTGTACTAGATTCGGCCAAACTTCTCCACTAACTCAGAACCCAAAACAGGCTCCTACACCTCAGGCCCAAGGCCCTACAACTCAGCTTTTCCACAAAGCCTACACTCAGCCACAAAGGCCTACACTCAGCCACCAAGGCCTACACTTAGCCACCAAGGCCTACACTCAGCCACCAAGGCCTACACTCAGAGATAAAACTCTCCTACCCTCAGCCTTTATAATTACAGGCTTACAAGACTCAGATCCAAAGGATCCTACAAGATAAAAGTGAATACAATAATGTTAAATCAATAACTCAGAGAATAGAGAGATGAGATGTGAGTTTCTTGATGAGTTCTTGGAAGAACTCAGCTGAAATCAATCTGACTTAGCTTTCTTCAAAGCTTCTTGAAAGTAGAACTCAATAAGATTGACTCCTTCTGCAGTTGATCATTGATCTCTGCTACTTAAGATTCAGAATAAATCTGAACCCTTCTTCTCAGTCTGGTTCCAACAACTGATTTCTTGGATGGAGCTCTCTCTCTCCAACTTCTTAGATCTGCACTTGATAGCACGATCTTCTTTGTTTAAACACTTGATCAATGATCTGAACTCTTCATCATTTTCTTTGTAGACAGTGTAAGCCTATTTATAGGCCTTCTTCATGGTAACCGGCTGGTCCGGTCCATAACTGAATTCTGACAACTCTGACAGGTGCAGTAGACCGGCTGGAATGGCAGCTGTCAAGTCATCCAGTCAGTTCTTGAAAATTCTCTAACTGTCTGAAAGTGTCGAGACTTTCTGTCTTTAAGTGTCGACACTTATAGACCAAGTGTCGACACATGTTGTCGAAGTGTCGACACTAGTCTATAAGGTGTCGACATAACTCCTTGTGTTGTAGATTTTATGTCTCGACACAGCTTCTTCTGCATGTGTCGACACTGATAATGTATGTCGACACAAGTCCTTGTACTTCAGTATTTTGCTGAATTCTTCTAAGTGTCCACACAACATCTTTGTGTCGACACATCTTCATGTGTTGTACTTGATAAGTGTCGACACTGCTTCTTGGTGTCGACACATGTCTTCAGTGTTGATACTTGCTGAGTGTCGACACAGCTCCTTGTGTCGACACATTCTACTTCTGTTGAGACTTCAGCTGTGTGTCGACACATCCCCTTAGTGCCGACACTTGTACTTAGAATAATTTGTTGAACTTGCTGATCTTTGCTAAGTGTCGACACAGCTCTAGGTGTCGACATTTTCTTCAAGTGTTGAGTCTTCAGCTGAGTGTCGACACATACTTTCTTGTGTCGACACTTTCTTCAAGTGTTGACTCTTTTGTTGTGTGTCGACACATTGTTCTGGGTGTCGACACATATACTTAGTCTCTGCTAACTTTTGCTGAGTGTCGACACAGCTCCAAGTGTCGACACTTTCTGATGTAGACACACCTTCACTGGGTGTCGACACAACTATTAAGTGTCGACACTGTCCCACTGCACTTTCTTCATTGAGTGTCGACACAGCTCCTTATGTCGACACTTTTTGTCTGGTGTCGACTCAGCATCCCTGGTGTCGACACAATGACTCCAAGTGTCGACACTGCTTGTCGGGGTGTTGACACAAGTCTTCTTAAGTGTCGACACTTTCCCTCTGGGTGTCGACACATGGACTTAGAAACTTTTCTTCTTTCCTGCAAATACTTAACCTGCACAAGGTAACTCAAAAGCACATCAAATACATTTTGATGTATATCATTGAGTTGGGTGAGGCTTCTTCAAATCAGGTACATTTGAACCAATGTACCCAACAATCTCCCCCTATTTGGAGAATTCATAACTCTTAGTCAATGATATACACCATTCATAATTAAATTACAAAATGATGTAAAGCAGGATTATATATAGCAGGGCAATCATAAACATGTATCAATCAAACATGTATACATAGACATCATCACAGAACAAGTATGAAACAAATCTATTACACAACAAATTTATCACACAAAACATTGTTCCAATACTTTGTCATATACAAAATTCTAAAGTTTACAAAATGTTTTATATCAAAAGAATACATAGTAATCTTAAGAAATTTTCTAAGCTATTTCTGTTCAGCCTCCTTAATGACTATTCCTTTCCTTGACTGAATCTTGGCTTGCATAGAAGCTTCAGCATCTTTAGTTTCAGCAGGCTTCTTCCCTTTTAGCTCCTTCTTCTTGAGTTCCTCAGCCTTAATCTTTTGCCTTTCAAAATAATGATAAGGCTTAGGAAAGACTTGCTAGGCTCCTGAGCAGTAGGAGGTAGCTTTCCCATCTTGGCCTTTCTTCTATATTGGACTATTGCCTCCTGCCTTGTCTCATGTTTTCTCCATTCAGCCTCAGAAAACCATTTGTTCATGTCATGCACATTATCTTTGGTAGCTTTCCAGGCAGTCAAAATAATATTTCTTGAGGTGGGGCTCCACTGCTCAAAGTCAGATCTTTGTTCAGCTTGCTCCCTGAACCTCTTCTTAGATAATCTGGTTTCTTCTTCAGCTTGCTCTTTTAAAATAGCTTCCTGCATGGCTTCAGATACTAGTTGAACTACTTTGTCAAGAATGACATTGTCCTTACCCCCAGGTGGGCTATACATGGACTGTATGTCAGCATGAAACATATCAAAATCTGGAGGAGGGTAGATGACTTGAGCCACTTCAGGTTGCTCCCCTCCTAGATATGCAGGATGAATTCCAGATTCAGCAACATTGTCATCATCACAAAGAGGAGGATAACCCAGTGTAGCTCTGATAGAATTAGATATCCACTTGGCATGATCAGAGCTAGCTTTGACTAAGACCCTCTCCCCCTTTATGACTTCTCTTTCCATGTGATCCCTTAAGTCATCTTTCTGAAATCGAATTTGGGCATTTAAATAATTAACTCCATCTCTGTAGAAAGGTTTGAGCCTTTGGAGTTTGTCAGTGATGATCTTCTCAGAGTCTAGTATAGCATTCTTAACAGCAGTTATGCTCTCTTGCAGTGCTTTGTCAAAATCTGCTTTAGCAGTAGCAGTAGAAGTAGAAGGTCCAGCACCTATGTTCTTTAGTTCTGTGACAATTGCATTATGAGATGTTGTCAGATTGTCATTCATCCTTATTTGGTTTTCTAGAACATACCCCTGCTTCAGTGCTATGTCATCTACTTGAGCCTTTATTGTCTCTTGATGAGTTGCCAAGTACACTACTGCATTCCCTCCTTTGTGGAAGCATTCTGTCATCTCCTTCTTATTAAGATTCATTTCAAATCTTATTGACTTAATATCCTGGGCCAAATCAAACTATAATGATTTCTGCCCTTCATCCACATACTTCTCAATTGCTTTTCTATGCTCATCCAACTTGATCTGCATAGCAACCATCAGTGCACTATAATCAATTGATGGTGCTGGCTGAACTATAGGTTGTGGTGCTATGGTTTGTAATGCCTTTTTATAACTTTGGCTCCTTCTTCTGAAGACCTGAAATTTCTTCTTCTTAGCCCTTGCAGCATCCTCATCTTCAGAAGCTGTGGAGCTGGCTATATCTACCATTTCCTTTGGTAGTTCTTCAACAGCTTGGGGCTTGTCAGTCTCATGCCTTGCAAGCTCTTCAACAAATAATACTGGCTCCCCCTCAAGTGGAGCATTCTCCTCCTCAGTAGCTGCATCTTTGGTATTCTCTAGATCTGCCTGATCTAGATTGAGAAATAAATCTTCCATAGTAAACTCTTGTGGAGAATGAGCTGGAGAAACACTGGGCTCTTCAACCACTGGATCAGATACAACTTCTACTACAACAGATGTGTCTTCCATGACAACATCTGGAATTTGGTTATCCAGCTGAGTTTGCTGATGAACATTTACTAATGGATCAGATAAAACAGTATCCACTTTAAGGAAATCTAAAGCATTAAGCTCAGAGATTACCTCTAAGATGATGTTGGTTGCTTGCTCACTCTCAAGAGGAGTGGGTTCTTCCAGAACTAGTTGCTCCCCCTGGATTTGAGCTTGGTGTAAGGGGCTAGCTGATGGTAGCTCCCCCTGCTTCTCAGCAACTTCTTGTTGAGCTGTAGATGTCTCTTCTTCATTCTCATCAGGTGAGAAAACCACATGCTCCTCACTACCAGAGCTGCTAGTGAAAACTTGGGCCACTGGAGCAGTTTTCCTCTTCTTCTTTTGAGGTGATTCTTTCTCAGGAATTATCTTCTCAGGGGTTGGCATCTCCTTAGACAACACCCTGTCCCATCTAGAGAATATCCTCAAATCCATCTTTCTCATATGGTTGATTTTGCTGCCAACAGCTTGACTCATTACCTCTGGAATACTTCCAGCAAGGTATAGACTTATAATCCTGCCCAAGTTGGGCTTCTTCAAGCTTTCCTTTATCTTCTCAAGAACTATCACAGACCAATCTGTTTGCAAAGTGAAGATGATCCTTGTCATAATACTGAACATAGAGGTAGATACCCTATCATGCCCTCCTGGCTTACTGAGAATTACTTTGCCAACAATCTCAGACAGAAATTTCCCTTGGCTGTTCATGCCCTTTCTATTAAAAACAGAGCCAATCATCTTAGAATCTAGACCACACCATGTTAGAGCTTCTCTGGTCTTTGAAGCAGTAACCTCATCTTCCTCTTTTGTTCTTGGTAACTGTAATACTTTCCTCAGACTTTTAGGTGAAACCTTCACCTTCTCACCATGAACCCTGGATTTGATCTTGAATCCAGTTTCGTCTACCTTAGCTCCATTGAGGAATTCCAAGACTTCCTTCTTCCAGATCTTTGTAGGCTCTGAAACAAGATATTCTAACCCTGAGTCGACAACTAGGGTTATAACGTTCTTGATCTCCGAGTCTGCATCAACAAATGCGTCGCGCACTAGTTCATAACCCTCATTAACGTTCTCCTCAAGCTTTGACGCCATTAGGGTTTGAATAATTTGTCTTAAGAGAAGAGAGGTGTCGACACAGTAGTTTGGTCTCGAAACTTTTGAAAGCGTGTCGACAGATAAAGGCAAAATCCTATTTATACCTTTCTAGGTTTGAAGATGAAAAGGCGGGCAGCTAGCTTAAATTGTGTCGACACTGGCGATAAGTGTCGACACAGACTTAGAATGTCTCGACACATATGTGTCGACACAAGTTTTAGTCAACATATATATGTGTCGACACTTGTTTATGTGTCGACACAACTTAACTCGATACATAGTCGAGACGTTACTTAGAGAATTCTGAGTAAAAACTAAGTGTCGACACCACTTTGGATGTGTCGACACATACTTGTCATGTGTTGACACTAATATTCTAAAGTGTCGACACTAACTTCCTAGATGTGTCGACACCTTTTCCCTGAAGTGTCGACACCACTATACTGTCTCGACACAGACAACTCTGTGTGTCGACACTATTTTACTTAGCCAATACAATAAACTTATTCTAAGTTTATCATTCCTACTTCAATTTTAAACCTATTGAACTTAGCTTCTTCTAGGGGCTTAGTATACGTATCAGCTAGTTGATTATCTGTTCTAACATATTCAAGTAAAATATCTTCTCTTTCTACATGATCCCTAAGAAAATGATATTTAATTTCAATATGTCTTGTTCTACTATGAGATACAGGATTATTGTCTATTGAAATAGCACTAGTAGAATCACAAAAGAGTGGAGTTCTACTTACCTGAATTCCATAGTCCTCAAGCTGATGCTGTATCCATAGAAGTTGAGCACAGCAACTTCCAACAGCCACATATTCTGACTCTACAGTGGAGATAGCCACAGTTGTTTGCTTTTTGCTACTCCATGAAATTAGTCTCCCACCTAGGAATTGACAGGTTCCAGTTGTGCTTTTTCTATCTTCTTTGCATCCTGCAAAGTCTGCATCTGAATAACCTGTTAGTTCAAAATCCCCATTCCTAGGGTACCAGAGGCCTAGATAGGGAGTGCCCTTTAGATATCTTAATATCCTTTTGACTGCTGTCAAATGAGACTCTTTAGGGCAGGCTTGATACCTTGCACAGACACATGTAGCATACATGATATCTGGTCTACTAGCAGTCAAGTATAGTAGGGAGCCAACTATCCCTCTATACAAAGACTCATCTACAGGTTTCCCTGCATCATCCTTGCTAAGAGACATACTTGACCCCATAGGAGTCTTCATGGTACTGGATGAATCCATACCATACTTCCTTATGAGTTCTAGGGTGAACTTGGACTGGCATATGGATAATCCATTCTCAGTCTGTCTTACTTGGAGACCCAAGAAGAACTTTAGCTCTCCCATACTACTCATCTCAAATTGACCTTGCATAAGTTTTGCAAACTTTTTGCAAAGGCTGCTTTCAATAGACCCAAATATAATGTCATCTACATATATTTGGACTAATATAACTTTGCCTCTAGATTCCCTAAGGAATAGAGTCTTATCTATTTTCCCCCTTGATAACTTGTTCTCAATGAGGAAACTAGATAGGGTTTCATACCAAGCCTTAGGGGCTTGCTTTAACTCATATAAAGCTTTCCTAAGTCTATAGACATGATTAGGTAGAGTTGAATCAACAAAACCTGATGGTTGTTCCACATAGACTTTCTCTTTTAGATTACCATTCAGAAATGCTGACTTGACATCCATTTGGTAAACTTTGAATCCTTGAAAGGTTGCATAGGCCAGGAACATCCTTATGGCTTCCAGTCTGGCTACTGGAGCAAAGGTTTGATCAAAGTCATACCTTCTTCCTGCCTATATCCTTTAGCAACCAATCTTGCTTTGTTCTTAATGATGACACCTTGTTCATACATCTTATTCCTGTAGATCCACTTGGTTCCTATTATATTGTGGTCTTTAGGTTTAGGAACAAGTTCCCAGACCTTGCACCTCTTGAACTAATTCAGCTCTTTTTGCATTGCTTCAGTCCATTGTGGATCTAGAATGGCTTCTTCAAACTTCTTTGGTTCAACTTGAGATAGAAAACTGGAGTAGATTGCTGCATTCAAATTTCTGCTCCTTGTTTGTACCCCTTGTCTTGGATCACCAATGATCTGCTCTACTGGATGATCTCTAAGATGCCTATTGGCTAGAGGCATCCTGACTTCTGGTTGAACCTCTTCATTTCCTTCATCTTGCTGCACTCCTTGTACTTCTTCTGCATTAGGTACATGTAGTACTCCCCCTGGATAGCAGCCACTATCTTCTACTTGCTGTCTTGCAGCAGGTTCTTCTTCTATAGTAAGCTTGTCCAACTTCTTTGTTATACCTGTGGAGCTGCATACACTACTAGACAACTCATTGTTAATAAGTTTAGTCTCATCAAATACTACATGTACAGATTCTTCTACAACTTGTGTAGACAAGTTGTAGACTCTATAAGCCTTACTGTTGTTGCTGTACCCAACAAAAATTCCCTCTTGAGACTTGGCAGCAAACTTAGTCAAGTAATACTTTCCATTGTTAAGTATGAAGCATTTACAACCAAAGATCTTGAAGTAGGATAGGTTTGGTTTCCTGCCTTTCACAACCTCATAGGGGGTCTTGTTGAGGCCTTTAGTAATGGTAGCCCTATTAATAACATGGCATGAAGTATTAATTGCTTCAGCCCAGAAATATTCTGGTAGTTATGTATCACTTAATAGGGTCCTACCAGCCTCAATCAAGGTTCTATTCTTCCTCTCAACAATGCCATTTTGCTGAGGTGTTCTAGGTGAAGAAAACTCTTGAAAGATTCCAAAGTCTTCACATAGTTTTGCCATACTCTCAGACTGAGATTCAGTACCATGGTCACTTCTAATCTTGACCACTGTACTGTCTAGTTCATTCTGAATTTGCTTGACAAAGCTATAGAAGACACTAGGTGTTTCAGATTTCTGTCTTAAGAAGAACACCCAGGAAAACCTTGAGTAGTCATCTACAACTACAAAGGTATAGACCTTTCTACCTAGGCTGTGAACTGGCATTGGACCAAAGATATCCATATGCAAGAGGTATAAACACCTCACAGCATCTTTGTTTTCTATGCTTCTAAAGATGGATCTAGTCTGCTTGCCCTTTTTACAAGCTGAGCAAATACCATCTTTAACACACTTAACTTGAGGACCATTCCTCACTAACTCTTTGCTAAAGAGTTTGCCAATTGTCTTGTAGTTAAGATGGGCAAGCCTCTTGTGCCATTTGACACAATGAGAGACTGTCTCATCAGCTACAAGACACACTGGAGAACCATTGTTCTCAACCATAATGTCTAAGCAATAGACATTCCTTTTCCTATAACCAGTCAAAATGATCTCTTGATCAGTTGACCTCCTGATATGACAACCATTTTTCACAAATGAGATGTCATATCCTACATCACTCAATTGACTTATACTAATAAGGTTATGTTTCAAACCTTTAACATAGGCCACTTGAGTAATTGTAATAAAGGAGTTAGATATGTTACCAAAACCCTTGATGATCCCTTTTTCAGAACCACCAAAGGTGACTTTTGGACCATCCTTGATGGGTATGTAGTCCTTTAGTAAACCCCTTGTTCCAGTCATATGTCTGGAACATCCACTGTCCAAGTACCATATTGGGGCATGGCCACTTGGACTTACCTGCAAAACAGATTAATGAACCTTAGAACCCAAAGAATTCTTCGGTCCTTGGTACTTGTTAGTTTGCATCCTGACAAGACTCCCTGCTGGTTTTCCAATAGGCAGTTTGCTACTCACTTTAGCACTAGCATTGTGCCAACAGTCCATTGCAAAGTGGCATATCTTGCCACAACACCAACACTCAAACTTATTGTACCTTTGCTTAGGTACAGTCTTAGCTGTTTTATCCACAGCTGGCTTGTTGAGTGTTGGGGCTTTGCCCTTGGACTTGGACTGGACAGTCCTTGCAGGTTTAGTAAAGCCTAGTCCAGCTTTACCTTTGTGATGAACAAATTCATCAATTAAAGGTAGAACTGACTTAGGTTTAGAAAACCTAGCAACTAGATCTTTCTCCTTCTGAAGATTAATCTCCAGACTCTTGATTTGATCATTCTTATATGTGATAGTCCCCATCTGAATCACAGTTATGTGCTTCAGTCTGGCTATCTCATTTAGCTTTTGATCAAACAATTTCTCAAAATCAGTTGTCATAGCTTTGAGATTAGCAATTTCCTTTGCCTGACTTTTGGCTAGGGACTTGCTCTTCTTATAAGCTTGCAACAGAACTTTATATTCATCTATCAACTGATGAATATCTTCTTCAGACTCAGATACATTCTCATCACTTGATGAAGATGAATCTGATTCTGTACTAGAACAAGAAACTGAACTGGAAGAACAATATTGTACCTTATTAGGTCCTGGCTGCTCCAGGATTTTGTCACTTTCTGTCAATACCATTAGCCCTTGGCATTGACTGTCTTCTTGTTCATATATAGAATTCATAATCTGCATAAACTCTTCTTCTTCTTCTTTAGCAAACAGCCCTATATATGCCTCAGCATCTGACTCAGTTTCTGATGAAGAGATATCTGACATGGTCTTCTCCTTTTTGGCAACAAATGACTTTTCTTTCTTGCCTTTGAAATGAGTCTTCTTCTTGTCACTAGACTCCTTTATTTTTTCTAAACAATCAGCAACAACATGACCTTGTCTATTACAACAATAGCAAACTATTTTTGAAAGAGTTGCCTTGCTAGACTTAGTCTTTTTCCTGTCCTTCTTTGAAGCCTTTTTATTCTAACAAAAGTCTTCTTTTCCCTGTGAAGTAGAAGGCCTTGTCCTCCATTGTTTCTTCTTCAAGAACTTCTGAAAATATCTAGTGAAGGCAGTAAAGTCCTCATCACTTTCACTGCTTTCAGACTTTGTACTTGCTGACTCATCTGACTCAGTTTCAGCAATCTTTGGAGGTGGAGTACTTGGTGACTTACCTATGTACTTTCTGGGGGCTTCTGTTTTGAAGGCCACTGTCCTCTCCTTATGTTCACTTCTTGTTGATTTCTCCTCTTCTTTCCTCACTGTCAACTGCATTTCATATGACAGCAGTTTGCCAAACAGTGTAGGTGGAGGAATTTCTGCCAACTTAGTCATTTCTCTAATGGCACAGATCTTGGTGTCCCAATCTTTAGTTAGGGACCTTAAAAACTTGTCATTGAGTTCATAATTACTGAACTCTCTGTCATAGTACATGAGTTCATTCATAATTCTGTAGAACTTCTTATAGCACTCAGTTATGCTATCAGCTTTTCCTTGTCTAAAACTTTCATATTCTTGATTTAGCAAGGATTTTCTGTCTTGCCTTACTTCTTTAGAACCCTCCATATATACAATAAGAGTTTCCCACATCTCTTTAGTTGTCTTACAGTGTATCAGATTCTGAAAAGTTGCATCATCTATGGCACTCACTATTATGTTCTGAGCCCTCTTATCCATAGTGGCTAGAATAATTTTGTCCTTTGTCATTTCAGAGAAATCCTTAGGTGTTCTCTGATTGGCATCCAAGACTGAAACCTTCATGGGCACATATGGCCCTTCTTTTACTGTGATATAAATCCTAGGGTCTGAGGCTTCCATAAAAAGTCTCACTCTTTCCTTCCATATCCCAAAGATCTCTTTCCTACATATGGGTAACTTCATGGATCCCAATTCCTTGTGATTCTCAGTGGAACCCATAATTCTTGATTTTCTTGAATCTGTAATTTGACTTAGACTGAATCTGCCAACAGGATCTCCTCAGACTGTTAGTCCTTTTTGAGGAACCTCGCTCTGATACCACTTGAAAGATATTGTCCCTAAGCACCTAGAGGGTGGGGGGTGAATAGGTGACTTGAATCTTTTTAACTTTTTAGGCAGCAAACAGATAATATCACAGAATTATATCTAATTTATCACAGCACACATTCAGCAATCACAGCAATCCACAAACACACAGTAGACACAGAGTTTTATAGTGGTTCCCCAAGCTTTGGGTACATCCACTTTCCCCTTCGCCTATCTAGCAGTGTACTAGATTCGGCCAAACTTCTCCACTAACTCAGAACCCAAAACAGGCTCCTACACCTCAGGCCCAAGGCCCTACAACTCAGCTTTTCCACAAATCCTACACTCAGCCACAAAGGCCTACACTCAGCCACCAAGGCCTACACTCAGCCACCAAGGCCTACACTCAGCCACCAAGGCCTACACTCAGAGATAAAACTCTCCTACCCTCAGCCTTTATAATTACAGGCTTACAAGACTCAGATCCAAAGGATCCTACAAGATAAAAGTGAATACAATAATGTTAACTCAACAACTCAGAGAATAGAGAGATGAGATGTGAGTTTCTTAATGAGTTCTTGGAAGAACTCAGCTGAAATCAATCTGAATTAGCTTTCTTCAAATCTTCTTGAAAGTAGAACTCAATAAGATTGACTCCTTCTGCAGTTGATCCTTGATCTCTGCTACTTAAGATTCAGAATAAATCTGAACCCTTCTTCTCAGTCTGGTTCCAACAACTGATTTCTTGGATGGAGCTCTCTCTCCAACTTCTTAGATCTGCACTTGATAGCACGATCTTCTTTGTTTAAACACTTGATCAATGATATGAACTCTTCATCATTTTCTCTGTAGACAGTGTAAGCCTATTTATAGGCCTTCTTCATGGTAACTGGCTGGTCCGGTCCATAACTGAATTCTGACAACTCTGACAGGTGCAGTAGACCGGCTGGAATGACAGCTGTCAAGTCATCCAGTCAGTTCTTGAAAATTCTCTAACTGTCTGAAAGTGTCGAGACTTTATGTCTTTAAGTGTCGACACTTATAGACCAAGTGTCGACACATGTTGTCGAAGTGTCGACACTAGTCTACAAGGTGTCGACACAACTCCTTGTGTTGTAGATTTTATGTCTCGACACAGCTTCTTCTGCATGTGTCGACACTGATAATGTGTGTCGACACAAGTCCTTGTACTTCAGTATTTTGCTGAATTCTTCTAAGTGTCCACACAACATCTTTGTGTCGAAACATCTTCATGTGTTGTACTTGATAAGTGTCGACACTGCTTCTTGGTGTCGACACATGTCTTCAGTGTTGATACTTGCTGAGTGTCGACACAGCTTCTTGTGTCGACACATTCTACTTCTGTTGAAACTTCAGCTGTGTGTCGACACATCCCCTAAGTGCCGACACTTGTACTTAGAATAATTTGTTGAACTTGCTGATCTTTGCTAAGTGTCGACACAGCTCTAGGTGTCGACATTTTCTTCAAGTGTTGAGTCTTCAGCTGAGTGTCGACACATACTTTCTTGTGTCGACACTTTCTTCAAGTGTTGACTCTTTTGTTGTGTGTCGATACATTGTTTTGGGTGTCGACACATATACTTAGTCTCTGCTAACTTTTGCTGAGTGTCGACACAGCTCCAAGTGTCGACACTTTCTGATGTACACACAGCTCACTGGGTGTCCACACAACTGTTAAGTGTCGACACTGTTCCACTGCACTTTCTTCATTGAGTGTCGACACAGCTCCTTGTGTCGACACTTTCTGTCTGGTGTCGACTCAGCATCCCTGGTGTCGACACAATGACTCCAAGTGTCGACACTGCTTGCCGGGGTGTCGACACAAGTCTTCTTAAGTGTCGACACTTTCCCTCTGGGTGTCGACACATGGCCTTAGAAACTTTTCTTCTTTCCTGCAAATACTTAACCTGCACAAGGTAACTCAAAAGCACGTCAAATACATTTTGATGTATATCATTGAGTTGGGTGAGGCTTCTTCAAATCAGGTACATTTGAACCAATGTACCCAACACGGGGCTGAAGCGGGACGTAGCTTTATATGTGAATCGTTGCCAAACTTGCGCCTTGGTGAAGGCCGATTGTCAGAAGCCGGGCGGGTTCCTGAAGCCCCTTCCAATCCCTGAGTGGAAATTTGATGACATCTCCATGGATTTTGTACATGGTTTGCCTAGATCGCAGCAGGGTAATGATGCTATTTGGGTGATCGTGGATCGCTTAACCAAGGTGGCCCACTTCATCCCAAATCGGAAGGAGGACAGCGTGGAGAAACTGGTGGAGTTGTATGTTCGCAACATTATGCGACTGCATGGGATTCCTAAGAGCATAGTCAGCGATCGAGATGGATAGTTTACGTCCAAGGACTGGAGATTGGTTCAGAAGAGTTTGGGCACGAAGCTAAAGTTCAGTAGGGCGTTCCATCCTCAAACTGACGGGCAAACTGAAAGAACGAACCGTACTATGGAGGATATGCTGAGAATGTGCGTTCTTGACTTTGGCAAGAAGTGGAAAGATCACCTCTTCATGGTGGAATTCGCGTAGAATAACAATTATCAAGCAAGTATAAAAATGGCGCCATACGAAGCTTTGTATGGGAGACGGTGTCAAACACCGATGTCTTGGACAGAGGCGGGAGACACCAAAAGTTTTGGAAAAGAGGTGGTAGTTGACGCTTGTGAGTTGGTACGGACCATTCAAGAGCGTATGAAGGTGGCGCAAGACCGGCAAGCAAAATACTTTAATGCTCGTCACAGGAAGTTGGAGTTAGCGGTAGGTGATTGGGTCTATTTGAAGATCAAGCCGTTCAAAGGCGTCTCACGGATTCGCCGACTCAAGAAGTTGAGTCCAAGGTTTTTGGGGCCTTTTGAAGTTGTTGAACGGGTGGGAGAAGCAGCCTATCGGTTTGTGTTGTCCGCGTAGCTGAGTGGATTTCACGACGTCTTCCATGTCTCCGTCTTGAGGAAAGAATTGGTGGAGGCTAGTGTGGTGATCGATCCGGCATCAGTGCCGATAGAGGAAGACTTAAGGACGCGAGTCCGTCCAATTTCTATAGAGGATTCGGAGACTCGGCAGTTGCAGAATAAAGAGGTTAAACACGTGAAAGTCCGATGGGACAACTGCGGTCGTGAGGAGCACTCTTGGGAGCGAGAGCAAGCCATGCTAGAAGAGTATCCAAAGCTCTTCAAATCAGGTACCATTTAAGTTGTGTTCCCTTTTGTTTTGTAATTTCGGGACGAAATTCTTTTAAGGGGGAGAGAGTTGTAACGCCCCAAATTTTTGAAGAGGGAAATTTGGTTTCTGGAAGGGGGCACACGGCCTGGGACACGGACGTATCCCAGGGCATGTCAGGCTGGAGTCGACGATTTGGTCGCGAAGTCGACATTTTGCGCTCGACGATGTGTCGAGACAGGGCACACGGCCTGAGACACGGGCGTGTCGCAGGACGTGTCGAGCCCGTGTCGACGATCGGCCCGGGGAGTCGACGAATTTTGCTTGACAATGTGTCGAGACAAGGCACACGGCCTAGGACACGGGCGTGTCCAAGGCCGTGTCAAGCAGTCGACGAACTATGCTCGATGAAGTGTCGAGACAGTGAACACGGCCTGGAGCCCAGGCGTGTTGAGTTAGACACGGGCAAGGACACGGGCGTGTCCAGTACCCGTGTGAGTCTCGGGTTGTTTTCGGGGCTGTGTCGATGGAGGCACACGGCCGACCACACGGCCGTGTCTGTTGGAATACAGGCGTGTCGGGTCGAACTCGGGCGTGTCGGATGCTCGTGTGCTGTTCCAGGCACGTCGATTTTGACGGCTAATGGGGGACACGGCCCTGGACACGGGCGTGTCACAGGCCGTGTTCGGCCCAGTTTTAGCTTTTTAGATCTGGATCGAGGCCGTTCGTTTCTATAATTTGGGATCCAATGGCTGCGGGTTGTTCCTGATGGGATATACACGGTATTGGACCCTTAGAAACCCCCATTTCTTTGGAGTGGTTCTCTTTCTAAGTTCTAGAGAGAAGGGAGAGCAAGGAAGAAGGTGAAGTAGAGATCCGGCTATTGGAAAGGCTTCGGTACTCCAAATCGCGAGCCGAGTCCGGATCCTTGGAGGCTAGATCATTGCACAAGTTTTTATCCGACTATTTTACCATGGCTAGGAAGAGGAGTCGGAAGGTAACAACACTTTTCCTCTCGGTTTTAGGATGCATGTTTTAGCATCTTTTCTTTTCTAGTTTTTGGGCACCAAACACTCAAATGAGAGGGGTTTGGGTCGCCAAGGTTCAAGAGGAACCTCCGGGTCGATTGAGTCCGTCCCCGGCATGTTTTTGCATTAGAGATCCGCTTCATTAGTGGATTAGGCATGGTATGTGAAGCCGTAGTCACGACCGTTAATCCGACTCGGTGATGTTGCATACGAGCTTTAAGGATTCGTAGAGATCCATTGCGGCAAAATGCCATTTGTGATGTGGTGATGTTTTCCCTTTTTTCTCGAGTGAGTATGTGTAGTCGGAACCGGACAAGGTTAGCTCCTCAATGGTGGTAGATGGTTTCCTTGGTGGACAAAGTTAGCTCCGCATTAGTGGTAGATGGTTTCCTTGGTGCGCGGGAACGCTGTAGTATAAATGTGGGACTAGGGTGGAATTGTCTTGGATTGATATGTGCCAAGGCGTGGCTGTGTCTCCGTGGTTGACTGGCTATCCCGTGATGTACACGTCATGTGTGGAGAGTGTCCCGGCGAGACTAGTCCCCTTCTATGAGACTGACGAGAATGACAAGCATGGGGGCAAGCCCGGGCAATGAGGCCATGAGCGGGTGGGGTCCAGCAAGACTTCTTAGAATCGGTCAGTTGTGTTTGTTGGAATCCTAACATGAGACGTCAGAGCTTGCAGGCAAGCTCGGGTCTAAGACCTTGAGCGGGTGGGTCCTTGGCAAGAGTTCCATGTGGCGGCTTGTGTGCCATTGGGGGTAATTGTGTTTCCCTTTTTGTTTGCGGCTCTATGCCAATGGGAAAACGATGAGTACCCAATTGATGTAATGTTGTGCTAGATGCATACGTTATAGGGTGTCTTGGGTGAAACCCGGGTGTTGCATTCATGTTGTATAGTAGGCCCTAATATTATATGCTCAACAGTAGAGAACATGTATGATGTTTGAGACATCCAAGCCTGTTTTTTTAGTTGCTTTTCTTGCTTATGAATATTGCATACGAAGTGCTAACTTGCAGGTTGGAGGAGTACCCAGGGGTCCATTAGGGGAGGCCGGGAGGAGATGTGTTTGTTACACAGTTTGAGGTCAGCCTTTGCTGACCCACGTTACTAATAATTTTTACAGGGCAAGGATCGCAAGCAGGAGCTAGCTCGCCGGCCAGAAAGGCCTAAGACTCATGAAGTGTTACCCTTTTTCTGTAGCTTTACGTTTATGGCATTGTATGTTTTATGCTCAGTTTGACCGGCTTGCATGCCGAGGTAGACTAGGTGTGCTTATGCACTTTCAAGACTGATGTATTGTTTGAGTTTGGATTTACTCTTGTTGTAAGGCCTTAAGGCCATTTTGTTACTCTTGTAGGCGTGGATAAATTCTAGTTTCTTTGTGGTTTTCGCTGTGTTGTGCTTGAGTTTTGAGATTGGGTAGCTATATCATTTCATAATACTTAAGCTGTGGAGTCTATATGTTGTGGGGCCCCGGCCGGACCCATATTATACGGTCATTACAGGGGAGGTGTTACATCTGGAACTCCGCCTTCATTAAGGCGCACGTTTGACTCTTTGCCACATATAGGGCCATAACCGTCTTAAGTCCTGGCCACCAGAATAACTTCTTCATATCACGGTACATCTTCATGCTCCCTGGGTGAATCGAGTACTTGGTATGATGAGTCTCGTACATCAACTCAACCCGCAGTTTGCCCACATTTGGGATGCACAGATGACCGTCCTTCCATAGCAATCCATCCGCAACATCAAATTGGGAATTTGACCCATCCAAAGCCTCAACCAAGATTTGCTTCATGTGGCCATAAAAATCCAGAGCCTGCCAAATCCGATCAGCCAGGTCACACTGAACTTATGTCCAGTTCAATAGCACTTCGACACTAGTCGGCTTGTCAACACAAGAGATCTCCAATGCCTCCAACTCCCGAACCAAACGCTCGTCATGAACTGATAGCTAGTTGGCTTGAGCTGGGGCCCTGCGACTCAACGCATCCACAATTACATTGCCTTTCCCAGTCACATAATGAATCATGAATATGTAGTCCCCCAGGAACTAGATCCATCTCCGTTGTTGCATGTTTAGATCCTTCTGATCCAACAAATACTTCAGGCTCTTGTGGTCGGTATAGATATCGACCTTCATCCCATACAAGTAATGCCTCCATAGCTTCAGGGCAAATATCACGGCCGCTAACTCCAAGTCATGGACCGGATAATTCCTCTCATTCACCTTCTGTTGACGTGAGCCATAAGCTTTCACACTTCCATGTTGCAGTCGAACACAACCCAGTCCACTGCCAAAAGCATCGTTGTAGATCTTAAAGCCTTCAGTCCCCCTCGGCGAACTCAGCACAGGCATCGTGGTCAACCAACTTTTCAACTGTTCGAAAGCTTGTGCGCACTCTGGCGTCCAAACAAACATTTGCTTTTTCCTCGTCAAAGTCGTGAGGGGTAACGCTATCTGCGAGAAGTTCTCCACGAAGCGCCTGTAATAGCCGGCAAGCCCCAGAAAACTCCGGACTTCCGCTATCGTAGATAGCACAGGCCACTCTCGTATAGCAACAATCTTCGTTGGATCCCCCGTAATTCCCTCTCCACTGACTATGTGACCAAGGAATGCTACTGAGGACAACCAAAACTCGTATTTGGAGAACTTGGTGTATAGTTGATTCCTCCTCAGTATCTCCAACACCAAATGCAGATGCTTAAAGTGATCCTCCTCACTCTGCGAGTACACTAATATATCATCGATGAAGACGATCACAAAGTGGTCCAGGTACGCTCTGAAAGTTCTGTTCATTAGATCCATGAACACTGACGGTGCATTAGTCAGCCCAAACGGCATGACCGTAAACTCATAATGTCAGTATCTCGTACTAAACGTTGTCTTGGGGATATCACTCTCCCTTATCCTCAGCTGATAATACCCGGACTTAAGATCCAATTTTGAGTACACTGTTGACATGACTAACTGATCGAAAAGATCAGCAATCCTTTGGATCAGGTACTTGTTCTTCTCCGTTAACTTGTTCAGCTCTCGATAATCGATACAGAGCCGCAAACTTCCGTCCTTCTTCTTCACAAAAATGACTGTTGCGCTCTAAGGCAACGAACTTGGATGCACATAACCCTGTTCCAAAAGCTCTTGAAGTTATACCTTCAACTCCGCCATCTCCTTAGGCGCTAGCCGATATGGAGAGGGTGACACAAGTTTTGCACCTGACACTAGTTCGATGGTGAAATCTATCTCCCATTGAGGTGGGGCTCTAGGGAGATCGCCAGGGAACACATCAGGGTATTCAGATACCACTGGGATGTTGTCCAAAGTAGGCTTAGGCTTTGAAGCCTCCACTAGCGTGAATAACAGCTCTGCACCAGCATGAACTGCCATAACCACCTGAAGAGCAGACATCAAAGTCTTGCTCGACCCTTTCAAGCCCGCAAACGTCGTCTCACGACCAGTTCCCAACTTAACCTCCTTGCGATTACAGTCAATGTATGCTTGATGCTCCGAGAGCCAGTCCATACCAAATATCACGTCAAACTCCACTAATGGCAGTAACGAAGCTTGCAAATCGAACTCCTGACTCCCAATATGAATCTTTACGCCACAGACTCTATCCGCGCGCATCGAATGCCCATTTGGCAAAAACACATCCAGTTTGTCCTTTCCCATCGAAGTAGGTACTACGATGTGCGATATAAATCATTCAGACAAAAAGGAGTGCGAAGCTCCCGTATCAAAGAGTGCTTTTGCCGGATTATCACAAATCAAAACAAAGCCTATACAAACCGTAATAAGCTAGCATGCGCAAGGTAACAAGTATTTAAAGCTAACTTGCTATAAATTTAAACCGTACATGTCACCACATCTGCTTGCTTGATGGCCTCCTACTGGCCAAGGTTATAGACTCTAGGTTGAGCCGGAGCATTGTGAGATGTGGTTGACTCCACCACCTTGCCATTCTCCTCATAGGTTACTCCCGGCTTCCTCTTGGACTTTGCGCGTCTGCTCCAACTGTAAGACCCCTCCCCTTACCAAGGAGGCTCTCGGTCTTATGCCCAGAACCGCCGCCTTACAGTGACTAACTCACGGGTTAGACGATACTGCAAGACGTCGAACCTGCCGGCTAGCACGATCATAAAATAAAAACTGTAGGCCAATATGAGAAACAGAAGTATAGCAGTAATGTAGAAATGAACTACAAACCATTCCACAGTCACAGTACATATCATATAATGAAATTAAAGTACATCCAGTCCACAATGAGTAGAAATAATAAGAAGAATAAAAAGGGCTTATGCCCTGTACATGAATATCAACTCTCCTTACACAATAAAATGCGGAAGCAAAACTATCCACGTACTCGTCCCACCTGAGGAAACTCTGCAGTAAACGTAGTAGGTAGTGGTGGTATCAACTCGTCACGTTCTATCACATCGTCCTACCGGTCGTGCTGGTTCTCCATCTCCTCGAGCTCCTAAAAATAGTTTGGTCACCAACCATTAGTCAAAAAGACTAAGTCGTTTCCTCCGCACCTCGCCCCGCAACTCCTAGGCACCGTGCGGGAGGACGAAGCGGAGGGAAACAAGGGGTAACAAAAGGGAAGTAGGTGATAAGGAATCTATGCTACCAAGTATGAATGTAAGCAGTAAATCTACACTAACAGTTCTATGTATATAGTCCAAATGTAGAAGCATATACAGTACAAAAGTAAGTAAAACTGGAAATAAGTAAACCGCAATAAATAAAGTATAAAAATCTACTGCTAATATACATCACAGAAGTACCCTAACTTATATGAGTGCCTATACAAACATATAAGTTAGAGTTTCCAAAATTAACTTATCATATAAAAGAGCCCATACTAATTTATATGATAAGGATCCATGAAGCGTATGTCCTAATATGAATGAATGCATGCAGTTATTTATGAGTCATGCAAGTGCAACTCACACATAATGATTATGTGATCACAGGCCTTTAGTTCCCGCTTTTCGGATCTAGCATCACTCTCTGGTACCACCGTTGTGGCTACGGCAGCAGTGGAGCGGGCATCTCCACTCCTAGGCGGCTATACACACTACCAGGCCTAGACTTCCTATACGCCTCTGTACATGTCCTAGTTGTACTCTAGAGTCTCTGCGTACTATTTGCTGGCTACCCACCAGTCTTTTTGGTCGAGTGTGTGTTTTCGGGGATCGCCCTCCATACCGCAGTGCAAAACAACCCACTGGCCCCTCAAACTATCACAACTCCCTAGAGTCACTGTACTGTCATCGGTGTGATGATTGCCCCAGTACCGCATGACCCGCCACAGGTTTATGCTGTAACACCCCCATCCGTCGCATGGCATATAACAGAAGGTCCAGCTGGAACCCGACGCCATATACCACAGACAGTCGGAAGGGTTACTAAATGAATAAATCAAACCAACCAATTAATACTACACGTCCTAAACACAGAGCATTCTAGCGGAAGATTTTAAAGTTGAAGAACCCAAACTTAAATCCATCAAATATGAATGTCCACGTTTACAACTACAAGAACGAACCCCAAATATACTGAAACAGGTACATGGCCTTATGGCCTTACAAATGTTCATAAATATAACATGTCTTACATACATCGGCTCGCAGGCCGGCCACACATGAGAAATGTAAAAACAACTATTCTACGGCCTTCTAGGGCCAGCACAGCAACATGGGCTCCAGCCCGCTATTTGGCGCTCGGCTCCGCAGCACCTGCAAGCACATACCACCGCACGGTGGCAAATAAAGCAACGGTCAGCTAAAAGCCGACCAAATTATAACGACCCCGCCCCTTACTCGGGACGGCGGTGCTCTTTCCCTGCAAAACATTAGCCCAACAATATATATATATCGCAATAATAATTCGCCACAGGTGTAGGCTCGCACGGCCAAACACCCCGTGCACTCAGGGCACATTCATGGTGAACCCTGACAAATCAGTGCATTCACCACCATCCCTAGGATGGCAACAACATGTGAGCATTTAGCCTTTCTGACCACCGTCTAAGGCTCCGACTATGCCAACGGCCAGTCCCCGTCTTCGGGTCTCTCGCACCGAACCACATAGCCTAGGTCCAATTCCACTTGCCCGTTGCTCACGCCGCATGTCCAATTTAAGGAACTTTGCGCGGGCCAAGCTTCTCTCGGAGCCCAAATTTCCCAAAACAATCTCATAACCCAGTTATGATCAAGGCCGGTTCCCAGACCGCCAAGTTAGCAGAACACGTTTCCGCTCAGTTTTCCGGGTGCGCCTTGAAGCTAACCTTCAAGGATCCCTGCTGCAATCTACCGCGTAGAAACCCGAAAATTCCAAAGCACGGAGTCTTCTCCGGCAAAACCATATCAAATGCAACATCACCGATCCAGACAAAACACGTCCGGGTAGGCTTCACACACAATGCCTATGCCCGTACTTACGATTCCGGGCTCTACATGCAACACGAGGGGGACTATTCCCGTCAACCCCAAGGAACACCACGCACTCACCGCATACTCGCGGGAGCGGGATTCCTTATGCAGAAAGAAAGAGATTCAAGCGCTCGAGTTGAGAATCGTTACCCTTGTAGTCCGTTTTGGCGCCATGGAAAAACTACGCGGTTAGAACTCTTCGCAATGACTTTCCCTCCACGGATCCGCTCTCCGATTTCGAAATGGCGCTCTGATGCTCCGCCGGCGGCCGGAAACCTCCTTCTTCTTCCTCTCCTCTCTCACTTTGGAAGGGGAGAATTTTGGAGAGAAAATGAGGGAATAACTCCCTATTCCCGGCCTTAACAGAGCCTAAACTAATCTGGGCCGTCAGATCTAAATTAAAGAAAATGAACGGATCGGATCTGCACAAAATTCCCCAGAACTGGGCCGCACACGGCTTGGCACACGGCCGTGTCCAAGGCCGTGTGCCTCGATCCAGGCACGATCGTCGAACGGGGAAACGCACACGGGCCAAGACACGCCCGTGTCTGACCTGACACGCCCGTGTCGGGTTCCTCGACACGCCCGTGTTCGAGGGCGTGTCACGCATAACCGCCACGGCAACGGACACGACCCCTCAGGACACGGGTCTGGACACGGGTTGGCACACGCCCGTGTCGGATGACACGCCCGTGTCATCCGGCCGTGTTCCCGGCCGTGTCCTTCTCGGGTTGGAAACGGCCAAAAATCACCAGCCAGACACGGCCTTGGACACGCCCGTGTCCTAGGCCGTGTACCCCTACAGGCACCAAAAACTCTTTTTCCGCGACCGACTCGCACACAAAATTCGGGGCGTTACAAATCTCCCCACTTAAGGAATTTCGTCCCGAAATTAAGCAAAGGTACACGAAAGCTAAATGATACCTGAGTGGAATAACTCGGGGTATTCCTCCAACATAGCTTGCTCTCGCTCCCAAGAAAGCTCCTCACGTCCGCAATTATCCCAACGGACTTTAACCATTCTGACCTCCTTGTTGCGGAGTCGTTCGACTGCAACATCTTCAATTCGTACCGGTTTGACCCTTGTTGTTAACTCATAATCAACCGGTACCTGATCGTCTGCAATGATCTGGCGAAGCCTCCTGAACTGCCTTACGCAACACTGATACGTGGACTACGTCATGCAGCCCACTCAACTCCGTCGACAGCTTCAACCTATACGCCGCCTCGCTAACACGCTCCAGGATTTCAAATGGTCCAAGGTATCTCGGACTCAGCTTCTTCAAGCGTCGAACCCGCGATACACCCTTGAACGGCTTGATTTTTAAATATACCATGTCGCCAACGTTGAACTCCACATTTCTATGTTGGCATTGTAGTACTTTGACTGTCTATCCGAGCTATCTTCAGCCTTCCTGGATTGTCCATATCATTGAAGTGGCATCTTCCACCGCTTGACGTTTATACAACTTTGATTCGCCTGCCTCCAACCAAGACAACGACGTACGACACTTCCTCCGTACAAAGCTTCGAAAGGCGCCATTCCAATGCTTGCCTGAAAGCTATTGTTGTACGCAAACTCCACCATGTACAGGTGATCCTCCCAATGCTTCCCGAAATCTAGGACGCACATGCGAAGCATGTCCTCCATAGTTCTGTTGACTCTCTCGGTTTGGCCACCTGTCTGTGGGTGAAAGGCTGTGCTGAACTTTAGCTTAGTACCCAACAGACCATGCACCAACCTCCAGTCATTTGACGTGAAGCGTCCATCACGATCACTAACAATACTGCGAGGCACACCATGCAGTCGTACAATATTATCCACGTAGAGTTTGGCTAACTTTTCCACTGGATCCTCCTTTCTCACTGGGATAAAGTGCGACACCTTTGTCAATCTATCTACGACCACCCAAAGGCATCATTTCCTTTCTGCGACTTCGGCAAACAGTGCACAGAATCCATAAATATATCGTCAAACTTCCATTCTGGGATAGGAAGTGATTTCAAGAAACCTCCGGGCTTCTGACATTCCGCCTTCACCAATGCACAAGTACGACACTTGGCCACATAAAGCGCCACATCCTTCTTCAAACCCGGCCACCAGAATAATTTCTTCATGTCTCTATACATCTTCGTGCTTTCCGGTGGATTGAGTATTTGGTATGATGAGCCTCATACATCAACTCCTCCCGACTATTATCCGCACTAGGAACGCATAGACGACCGTCCTTCCTTAGCAACCCATCTTCACCACAAACTGGGAATTTGACCCATCCGAAGATCCATCTAGGATTTGCTTCATGCTGCTATCCTGAACCAAAGCCCGCCGAACTCTATCCGCTAGTTCACACTGCACCTCTGTCCAAAACAGTTTCGCCTCGGCACTAGACTGCTTGTCAACACAAGTTATCTCCAATGCTCCAACTCTTGGACCAATCTCTCATCATGCACTGATAACCAGTTGGCTCGTGCGGGAATCTTACGACTCGACGCATCCGCCACTACATTTCCCTTCCAGGCACATAGTGTATCTTGAAGGTGTAGTCCCCTAAAACTCCATCCATCTCCTCTGCCTCATGTTCAGATCCTTTTGATCCAATAGGTACTTCAAACTCTTATGATCGGTGTAAATATCTACCTTCACACCGTACAGATAGTGCCTCCAAAGCTTTAGAGCAAAAATCACAGCCTCTAACTCTAAGTCGCGGACTGGATAATTCCTCTCGTGAACCTTAAGCTATCACTCTCCCATGCTGTAGCAGAACACAGCCCAAACCACTGCCTGAAGCATCACTATCAATCTCGAACCCTTCGGTACCACTTGGCGAACATAAAATAGGCGCCGTGGTCAACCGCCTCTTCAACTCTACAAAAGCCTGTTCGCACTCCGGAGACCACACAAACTTCTGATCCTTTCTTGTCAACGTCGTGAGTGGTAGTGCTATCCGCGAGAAGTTCTCTACGAAGCGCCTGTAGTAGCCAGCAAGTCCCAGAAAACTCCGGACCTCTGCCACCGTAGTCAAAGTAGGCCACTCCCGTATCGCCACTATCTTCGTCGGATCCACAGCTATTCCTTCTCCACTGACAACATGACCAAGGAACGCTATCGAGGATAACCAGAACTCACACTTGGAGAACTTTGCATACAACTGACTTTTCCTCAATGTCTCCAACACCATGTGTAAATGCTTGTAATGATCCTCCTCGCACCGCGAATACACCAGGATATCATCGATGAATACTATCACAAACTGATCCAAGTATTCTCTGAACGTCCTATTCATCAGATCCATAAACACGGATGGAGCATTCGTCAATCCAAACGGCATAACCGTGAACTCGTAATGCCCAAACCGCGTACTGAATGCTGTCTTTGGAATGTCGCTCTCCCTTATCCTCAACTAATAGTAACCAGACTTCAAATCTAACTTCGAATATACAGTTGACCCAACCAACTGATCAAATAGATCGTCAATCCTCGGGATTGGATATTTGTTCTTCTCCGTAAGTTTGTTCAATTCCCGATAATCAATATAAATCTGCAAGCTCCCATCTTTCTTCTTAACAAAGAGAACTGGTGCGCTCCAAGGCGACAAACTTGGACGCACATAACCTTGCTCTAGCAACTCCTGCGGTTGCACCTTCAACTCTGCCATTTCTCTGGGGCTATCCGATAGGGGGAGCATGACACCGGTTTGGCACCCGGTACCAGCTCTATAGTAAAGTCTATCTCCCACTGAGGAGGGGCTCCTGGGAGATCATCTGGAACACATCAGGATATTTGGACACAACTGGGATGTTGCCCAAAACTAGGTTTAGGCGTCGAAGTCTACACTAGAGTGACATACAGTTCTGCCCAGACCGAACTGCCGGGAACACCTGAAGGGCTGACATCAAAATCTTACCCGACCCCTTCATGCCCGAAAAGTCACCTCATGACTAGCTCTCAACTGACCCACTAGCAACTTCGATCAACGTATGTCTGCTGCTCCGAGAGCCTGACCATGCTAAAGATCACGTTGAACTCTCCTAGCGGTAGAAACAACGCCTGCAAATCAAACTTTTGACTCACAATCCATACCTAAACGCAACAGATTCCATCTGCGCGCATCGAGCACTACTAGTCAAACAACACATCCATTAAGACTTTTGCCATCGGAAGAATATATTCCGACACGTAATACATTCCCTTTGGCAAAACGGAGACACAAGCCCCCTTTAACGAACGGTGCTCGCGCCGATAAACGAAATTCAGAACAACGCTTAACACAACGGTTCTAGGTTAGATGCAACAAAGACTACAAGTGTTAAACTAAATGCTAGAATTTTAAACCTTACCTGTCACCACGTCTGCTTGCTTTCTGTCCTCTTGCTGACCAAGCTTGTACTCTTCAGACTTCCTTTCGGACTTTGCACGTCCACTCCAACACTCACGTGCAAAATGTCCCACTTTTTCGCAGATATAGCAAGCTCTTGGGACTCGACTTGTAGTTGCTCCCGACGCACCAGAAGAAGGTGCTGAGTTCGAAGTCTTCAGCTTCTTATTCCCAACTGCGGACATCGGACTTTGAACTTGGCCCTTTGAACTGTGGTTTCTTAGTACCAGAGTCCTCACCTGCTCCTGACATAGCTTCCTTAATCTTCTGAGCACCATCCCACATCTCGGGCAAAGTGTCCTTTCTTTCCACAAGTATGACAGTTGTAAGCAACCTTGCTAGTCGATGATCTAACCTTCTTCTTCAGCATTTTGCAAGATGCACCCCTCATAGGAATTGCAGAGTTCGATACCTACTCACTGGTATCTGGTGAATTTTTTCCATTTCCACTTCCAAAGATCTGGCGACTCTACCAAGGCTCGGATCCCATTAGTTTTGGTCCTAGAAGTGGAATTCGCAGTTCGTCACGTAGACCACTATAGAATCTATCGACTATAGACCTCTCGTTCTCCAACTCAAAGCATGGTAGCGGCTTTATCAAAAGGAATGCCTGCAAATACTCATCAACTGAGTGCGTACCCTGCACCAAGCACATATTCCACGGCTGACCTGATGGCCTCCTAATGTCATTTGATTCAACACACCACCCGACATTGAAGTCATCTCGGGGACAAGAGGTTTGCACATTGCTTCCTTGCTGTGCACTAGTCACAGCGAGCACCACTTCAACGATCCTTCTTATGGTTTCTAACGAAAGGGGTATCAAGCGCTCCACTGGTGCACTATAATCCTCAGAAACCAGATGTTCTGTCGGCTCTACGCCACTCCCGGTCACCTATAGTCATACAAAACACCAATAAGTGACCAAACAAAATTGCAAAAAGCAATTATAGGAACGCGCAGGTTCCTCACCACGAGTATTTTCATTCCTAAGTGGACATTCATGGGTTCTTTTTAATGTTATAACGATGACGCACACATGTGCTCACCACCCCTTAAAAGAATTCGCC